>APFE031218930.1:0-28342 GCA_000404065.3 Pinus taeda
TCAGTGTCTTCTTGTTCAGGGCCCTGTAGTCAATGCACATCCTCAATGTGTCATCCTTCTTCTTCACCAACACCACGGAAGAAGCAAAAGGACTCGTGCTCGGCCGAATGTGCCCAAGAGCCAGCAACTCCCGAATGGCTCGCTCAATCTCATCCAGATAGACCTTGGGATGCCTATAGGGGGTAGTGATCACTACCTGGATGCCCTGCTCAAGCTCAATGGTGTGCTCAAACCCCTGGTCCGGTGGCTGTCCCGGTGGAATCTCCCCAAACACTGTGGCATACCGGTCTAGGATGGACTGTATCTCCGGGTGCATTGTATGCCCTGTAGTCCCTGCTTCTGATGCACGCAGCTCCACTGCCCACTCTATGTCCCCCTTTCGGAACACTGCCTCCATCCGATGAGCCGAAACAGTCTGAGGTAGATATGTGTGTTGTCCCCTTATCTTCTCATGCCTCCCTGTCTTCTCATCATCCCACTCCATCTCTAGGGCCTTCCAATCTGTAGTGACCTTCCCTAGAGTGATAAGCCACTAAACACCCAGTACTATGTTGGTGTCCGAAATATTGACCATGAAGAAGTGGTCAGTCAGTGTGTAGCTGCCCATCGTTACTGATAACTCTGGAACATAACGAGCACACGCCATGGTCTGATCGCCTGGGACCAAAACTGAGAATCCATCGAAGCTCTCTGACTGTATACCTCTCCGCTCAACCATCTGTGCATCGATGAAGTTGTGGGTGGCCCTACTATCAACCAAAACTGATACTCGTTGGCCACGTACTGTCCCCCGTACGCGAAGCGTCAAATACTTGGGAACTCCTCGCAATGCTACAAGGGCTCCTCCGATAGGTGCAAAAGCTGCACCACCTGCTGCTGGTGGTGGAGGCAGCAAGGGACCCTGCACAGCATGACTATCTCCTGCCTCCACGTCATCCTCCTCATCCTCCTCCCCGCTGCTCTCGGAGAAGACCTCAATAAAATGTGCTTTGCTAGCAGCACATCTATGTCCTAGTGCCCACGGCTCCTGGCAGGTAAAGCACAACCGCTTCCTCTTCAACTCCCTCCTGGCATCGTCATCAATCTGTGCTCGTCCTGGATTCCCCTTTGGAGGCAGAATCCTCATGTCCTTCCCCTTAGGCTAGAAACCCTGTCTCTGGGGGTAAGGTGTCCGAGTCCTGCGTAAGGCATCCTGTAAGTCCCAGGTCCTACTGATAGCATCTTGGAGTGTGGCTAGTCTAGTGGATCTGACTAGAACCTGAAGTGGCTCTGCTAACCCCTTAACAAACATGTAGATCCTCCATGTCATGGATAGATCTGGTACCATCACTGAAATCCTCAAGAAGTCTTCAATGTAGGTCTCTAAGCTCCCCGTCTGTTTGAGCCTCATCAGCTCAATAAAATGTTGTTCTGGATCCCTCCGATCAAATCTCTCCATCAATCTCCTGGTGAACTCGGCATATGTCATCACTGAGGAGTGTCCGAGTGTAACCATCTCATAGAACCACCAATCCTGGGCCTCACCATCCAAATGTAATGTCGCCACCTTGATGGCCTCTACCTCCGACATCGGGTTAAACTGGAAATAGATGTCCAGCTTCTCCACCCAAGACCTTGCCGAACTATTTGATGAACCATCAAACGTAGGTAAGTGGAACCTACTAGCTGTGCAGTGGGTGTCTCCATCCTGATAATGCCGATGTCCTCTGTGATGGTCGCGGGATCTACTATCCCGCTGGAGCTGAACAAAGTCTCTGAATGAGAGAGCATCCTTGAACTCCTGCCCATAGGCCTAGTACTCTACAAAATAATCGCCCATATGACCGGGCTCTACCTCCTGCTGGGCTCCGGCCCCCGTGTCTGCTCCTAGGAAAGTGGGCATGTTAGAGCGTGTAGGGGCATGTGAGGCCATCTGCAGAATAATATCATGCTGAACAACACCCTGTGCTGGAAAATAGTGGGATGTATGGAAAACCCGTGGGTTTTCACATTGTCTAGCCTCCACTGTCGTGAATCTCTGCCCCATCACTTCAATCTGCCTCGACAGATCCTGCACTGATTTGAGGAGCATGTCCGAAAATCTCTTCTCGTCCTCATCTGCCATCAGATCCTCTTGTTCTGCATCCACCCTAGGCTCCTTCTGTTCTGCGTCCACCACAAGCTCCTCCTGTTCTGTGTCCACCACCGGAACATAGTCTCCCTCTCCGTAGGTGTTCTCCAACCTACGCCCAGCGTCTCTGTATCTCCTACCTCTGTAACAGATGTAGGGTTTTTCCCCCGGTGTCATAGATTGCTAGCTCCACAGGCTGAGCTAGATCTATGCTCTGATACCACTGTAATATCTCGTTTCAGAGATATTCCCCAAAAACCCAGTAAACTCTAACCAATTACGCACAAATGATATAATAACCGGGAAGCTCAAAATGATAAAAATAACAGTGGTGCAAAATATAGTAATGTAAGCATGAAATATAAGCAGAGACTCTAGAAATGCAGAGAGAAATGTTAAGCCATTTTATTATACTGAGTAATGGAATGAGTACAGGAGGTGATCAGAAGGATGGCACCTCAACTTACACTAGGCAGGTGAAGAAATACACTCAGAATAGCAAAGGAATGGCCTCTCTCTGAACTGCGTGGGTGCTGCTAGGGAACTTCCGTGCTGCTGCTACTACTAGAAATCAAATGAGAATTTGGGGTTGTTCCCCTCCTCAGAAAATGCTGAAACTCTGGAATCAACCTCCACTTAGAAAACCCAGAAAAACCCAGAAAGCTTTTCTAAAATGACCGACCCCTGAAAATCGCCCCCTTGGGAAATCACGCAATCCCTCAAGACTCTGCGCTACCCCTGAGTAGGATCCTCCAAAATACTGCCTGAAACTCCACCAAACTCCTCCAATATGCAAGCGCTGATCTCTTGCTCAATCTCCCAACTCAACTCCTCCACAAATCCCCAATCCGGAACTGCCCCCAGAGGAACTGCGTCCCTCTCTATCAAGTCTGTGCAGTCCTCCAATGCTCAGCTCCACCTTAATGCCAAAGATCAAAACTATTGTAAAAATACCGCTAAAACCACTTTGCCTGAGTAGGCACTCGAAGTCTCCCGGGGCTAAGGGTGAGGTCTCCGAACAGAGACACTCAGTGCACTAAACAGTGTTGCAGACAGGGTAAACAGCTAGCGTGCTCCAAGTCGAAGTGACTAGCTCAAATGCTCATAACTGAATGCCAAAATGAGGAGGATCCTCTCTCCTTTATAGCATTGGCCTCTCGCAATCCCAAGGCTCACCTCCTCCAACGTAATATCCTCTTGCCACGTGTTACTTTTTCCATCTGCGCAGTCCCTCCAAGTGTCTGTGTGGGCCCCATCTCTGCATGGTCCTTTGGCCCCTTGGCTCCCCTTTAAGTCACAACATTGTGCTACTAGGCAGTGACTTTTATTCTAAAAGTAAGTTATGTCCCCTTTTCTTCACCATTTTATTTACAAATAACTATAAAAGGCAAAATTGAGCAAAATTGAATATTCCAATTAGCCATGGCTAATTAGGAATATTATAAATCCCCCCAATCTTGAAATCCTAAAAATCTTATAAGTCTGTTGGATTTTGAGTGAGACCTAAAATTCTACTTTCTCCATATGAAATCCAATGAGGTCGGAACCACTCTCAAACATCTTGAGTCATTTCATGGTAATTTTAAAAATTTAAGTACAAGGATGAAAATAAAAGATAAAGGAAAATGTCACTTTTACTTTAAGAATTTAATATTACCATGAATTTCATATCAATACTAGGGTCATAGGTTTGAATATTAGGCTGCCCCACTCAAAAATCCTTGTTTCCAATCTTCAATAGTTCCCTCTATCGCTCCTGAATTAGTAGGGGGTGCAAATTTTTAGGAATGCGCTCCCGAGACCGCTCCTGCTCGGACCATGCTTCGGAAGTGAATTCGAGAGTGGACGTGGGGGGGCGCTCCCCCACAAACCTGGTTAAATCATCCTCAATCCTTTTGTTTTAGAAAAAAATACAATGTTGTAATACCATTCACTATTAGTCTGAAAATTGAATCAGTAGCATCTCTTATTTCAGCGTGACTTTTGTCTCTAAAACACCTAATCAATTGCTCCATTATAAATGACTTTACAATACATTCAAAATTGTATTCTTATAACTAGTGTATCCTGGAAATCATTTCTAGTAGGTCAGGAATGCATTTCCAGTATCAAAATGCTTCTAGACCCTGGAGTGCCAGGAATTGCTCAACAGTTGCTGCCAGTGTCCGAACTATTTCCAAGAACTCCCTGCGAATTTCAGTGGGTTCCCTTATTTTCTCTTTAACTCTTCTAAATTCAAGGGGACAAAATAACACCCTAAGCCAACTCTATAAGTACCCAATAACCATACAATATAAAAATGATAGCCTGAGAATTGGAAAGACAAAAACAGGGATGAGATAAGATAAGAAAAAGAGAAAGGACAAATTTTTGATTTTTTAGAAGAGAGAAGCATACGAACAAAGGAAACAGCGCATTAACAAGACTTGATGGACAGATTTCATAGAAGGAGGAAAAATGGCTAGTCGTCTGAATAGAGTTTTGAAAGATCAAATGCATCGTTTTTACCAACAACAGAAAGTATGTAAAACATCCAGGGATATTGTGGGTTTTGGAAATATTGTTGTCATTGATGTCAAAGACAGGGGCAAACTACAGATGTTCAAGATAAAGATTGCAAGATCAAGATTGTTGGAAATATTATTTAGATACCTATTTTTTTTATGCCCAGTTTGGATACCCAATCTTTGAAGGCCATATATAGTTGACAAGTTTATTTTGAGACCTTTCCAACAGTTTATGGCACTATCTCCAATTCCATAGGAATGAGGAGATGAGAGATTTATTCAGGTCATCCCAACCAGTTTTACAAGTTGGCCCCATAAGTGAATGTACAAACACCATAAATAGAGGATATATGAGTGCATTTAAAGAGCATCCAAGCAAGAAGGGATCTTAGGTGCACAAAAGAAGTTGGGGAATACTCTTGGGGCTTTAAAGGTGGAGCAAAAATGTGATTTGTAGAGTGAATCAGTTAATTTGGAATTCTTTTTATAACTTTTCTTTTGGGATGTTCCAAACCGTGAAAGTTTGAGGAGATAGAGACAAGATATTCCTATATATGCGGAAAAAAATTTAGGCATTGGTTTGCTACTTTTGAAGATATGTTCTAAGGAAGTTAGTGTTCCTAGATACCCCTAAAAGTTGTTTACAATAGGTCAGTATTGTTGAAAATTGTAACTAGGCTCGATCTTCATTCTGATGTAACTGTAATCATGACAATGTATATTCTTTATAAAGAAAGAAAATGAAAGAAAAAAAAATTATATTTTTGGAGTCTGGGTTTCATACTCAAGTTTGAGTCAACAACGTTTTCTTCATGCTTTTAGGTCTTCTAGGTCTTTCTAGGTCTTTCTGTGTTAAGTTTAGGTATGTTCTATGCTTAGAGCAATTTATTTCAATTTTCATAGTTAGCTCAATATCTTTTCCAAATTAGCAATCACATCAGCATTAAAGTAAACTGCAGATAGAATATAAACATAAATCGCCAGAAGACAAGCCAAGACAAGAGGACACAAGATTGGTTGCTAGCCACGGACAACAAACCCAATGTGGGGAAACCCTTGATCAATTCTTCTTATATGTTCTTCAATAGTTCAACAGAGAGAGAGAGAGAGATAGTACATTTACAACTGAAGTCAACACTTTGACTTATCTAGATGAGAGCATAGATCATCTCTAAGCAGATGATACATGATATCAGTTGAAGACACGCTGTTTCAACTGATTCTCCAAGGTGATTCCTTCACCTATCATCGTGCTGCATCTCATCATCATGTTGCACCTCAACGTGCTGCACCAAGCTACACCCATCATCACAATGTTGCATCTCATCATGCTTCATCAATCATGACGGTACCCATCACTATACTGCATCATGCGCCATTGTTGCACCATGTTTCCATACTGACCTATGTGTTTTCTGCACCTAGCTAGCTTGATGTCCCTTGCTTGCTTGTTTTCCCGAGCATGCTTGTTGTCCCTTGCATGCTAGTTGTACTTGCTGCACTAAGTATCATGTTGTTGTCCCAATGTGTTATACTAGCAACATTATGAACTTGCTATATCATACTATTGTACCTCACCATTGTAATGCCCCTATTTATGCTATGATACAATTCATCATTGTACCCATCATGCTGCAGCATTCATCAACATGCTGCTGCAATATATCTGCTGCTTGCAACATCATGCTGCTTCAATGTATCATCATTGTTTTCTCCATCCAAGTGATTGTACTATTATCAACACAGTCCTAACATATGTTGCATTGTTGGACAGACTTCAACGTATACCCTTCAGCATTCTTCTCCATGTCATACAAGCCGCTTTCAGACCTTCCTTCCTCCATGGTTTTGACTAGGGCATGCTTGAATAGTCTTCGTTTATATCACATGGAGGACTGTGGTTAGGGCAGCATAGAGCTTCTCCATAGGGCTGCGCATAGGGTAGCATAGGGCTCTCCATAGGGCTATGTATAGGGCAGTGTAGGGATCTCCATAGGGCTGTGTATAAGGCAGTGTAGGGCTCTCCATAGGGTTGCATATAGGGTAGCATAGGGCTCTTCATAGAGCTGCAGTGTAGGGCTCTCCATAGAGCTATGTACAGAGCAGCGTAGGGCTCTCCATAGGGCTGCGTATAGGGTAGCGTAGGGCTCTCCATAGGGCTGCGTATAGGGCAGCGTAGGGCTCTCCATAGGGCTACGTAAAGGGCAGCGTAGGGCTCTACATAGAGCTATGTATAGGGAAGCGTATGGCCTTCCATAGAGTTGTGTATAGGGCAGAGTAGGGCTCTCCATAGAGCTGTGTATAGGGCAGCGTAGGGCTTTCCATAGAGCTATGTATAGGGCAGCGTAGGGCTCTCCATAGAGCTATGTATAGGTAGGCTTCCTTCACTATGTTAAAATCTCCTCCATGATAGCGTTGGGATCTAGGGCAGCGTATCCTCTTTAGATCTCTCCTCCCACCAAAACCCAAAGACAAGTGGGGAGGAAGAGATCACCAAGAGGAAGTATGTCCAAATGACTTTCAAGGCACCTCTACTTATACTAAAATGTTGAGCACAAGTGGGGTTTATTTGGTTGCTGACCGACCTTGACAAATTGTCCCATAACACAAATAAATTCATATCTCCAAGAATACTTATCGGAATCGGATGATCTATAGATCAATCCTACACCTCTCAATGAGAGGAATCCATGAAAAATATCAGCTGCCATTAATAAGATGACCCACATGGAGTTTGGCCCTAGTTGCCAATTTTAACACTCCCTCTCAACTAGGGAGAACTCCATCCATTGATCCATATGTCCGTAGTACTATCTCTGGCATTAGTGCCCTGCACTGCTCTGCCGAACCATGAAGAAGAAGAATTGATCGAGAATGTCTCATACCATTCTCTACTGACCCGAAGTCAGTTTCATTTGAAGAAAGTGTCATATCACTCTTACTGACCCAAAGTCAGTTTTATTGATCCCAGATCAATATCACAAGAGTGTCTCAAACCACTCATACTAATCCCAGATTAGTTTCATTGATCCCAGATCAATGGAGGTCATCCTAGCATAGGGAGTATGGTAGATACAATGATGCGTCCATCAATAGTACTACTATGGTCCCTAACCCCATTTCCCTACTCATTGATCAAATGAGAGGTACTTCCCATGAGTCCCAGACTACATGGGTAGGATGCCTCAATAGGAGAACTAATCATACTGTCCCACAGGAGAATGAATCATCCTGTCCAACAGTCGCCACAGGAGAACTAATCATCTTGGCCCACAAGAGAGCTAATCATCCTGTCCCAAAGTCGCCATGGGGTATCACAAGGGAAGGTTGAACCTTTCACCCTATACATAGCGCACCACCAGGGGAGGGTGAGTTCGCTCTAGTAAGTACCCCAGCCCCCCAAAGCTCCCAAAGCTCAATGCATGCAACATGCAGGACCCTTATAAGAAGGTCTCTCAACAACTCCAAGTCGTTTGGGAAAGTCACAGATTTGACCTTTCCCTGGGGCTTTGATAAAATGTCTGCGACCTGTACATTAGTCTCAATACGATGGAGCCTCCTCGCTCATCGACTTACCATATCCCGAATAAGGTAGTATATGATGTCTATTTGCTAGAGCAATCATCAAATACAGGATTCCTCAACAATCGAATCCCCCTGTGGTTGTCACAAAGGATCACAGTGGTATTCATCATATGTACAAACAACTCACTGAAGAGCTTCCACAGCCAGGCAACTGCATACGAGATCATACTCATAGATATGTATTCAGTCTCAGCGGTGCTTATAGCGACCGACTTCTGCTTCCTGCTCATCCATGATATCGAAGCAGAACCCAAAGAGAACTCGCACTGGGAAGTGATCTAGTGATCCTCCACACTGCCTACCCAGTGAGCATTCGAATAATCATGCAGCTTCATATTTCCAGCAGTGTATCTCAATCCATGAGAGATCATGCCTCGAAGATATCTCAGAAGATTCTTGGCACCAATCTAGCGAGGCTCAACCAAATATGAGCTCACCATGCTAACTGCAAAACATATGTTTGGACGGAATTTCACCAAGAACATCAATGCAAATGAGTTTATGAAACTCAGAGGCATTTCCCAAATCTAGTCTGGCATCATCACCATATAACTTCTGAAAGTTAAGATCCTCGAGGTAGTCATGGGTTTGCAGTTTATCATTCCACATCCGGAATCCAACTCCCTCTTACTTCTGCAAGTGAGAGGGTCTGCACCTGTCTGAAATAGGCCGTCCTCAGAAGGTGCCAGTATGAGAGGTCTATCATCCACAACCTTCAAACAATGGTTTGGATCGACTTCACTCTTAGTGAATCTCAGCTTCATCTGACAGCTATCAATCCTCTCATATCAAACCCGGGGTGATCTGCTTCAAGCCACAAAGGGATTTCTTCCACCTTCACACATGAGATTTCCGATCATGAATCTCTGAATCTCAGCTTCATTTGACAGCTATCAATCCTCTCATATCAAACCCAGGGTGATCTGCTTCAAGCCATAGAGGGATTTCTTCCACCTGCACACATGAGATTCCCAATCATGAATCTCAAGCCCCTCGGGTTGTTCCAAACCTGTAGACCTGCTACATGAGGGGAATGGTCCCCTTGTAAGATCTTCCTTTCGATACATCTTAGACATGTACTTCATGCTCCTTTTGGATTCAGGCATCCCTATCATCTTTTGACTTACAGACCTCTGGTGCTATGTGTCAACTAACATGGTCCCCAATTGCCTTCCTTCCAACCCTGAACTCAAAGATAAAAGCATCTTTGAAAATTCTATTTCCAAACATGTACCTTTCCATCAATGAATGCCACCCTGAAACCTTTTGACTTCCATTGCCGAAATGGACACCAAGTTCTTCTTGCAATCAAGTACATAAAAGAGATTCTTGTAAATGAATCGAGTTACCCACATTCAATTGAGGGGTAACATTCCCTTCACCCTTTCTGGGATAGGTGGCATCGACCCCAAGTATAATCCCATGGTTGTTTCCATCTCTACCAAATTCGAGAGAGCACCCCTCTATCCAATGAGGTGGCTTGAAGCACTACAATCAATAAGCCAGATTCCCAGAGAATCTGAAGGAGAGGGCCAATACAAGATAACGCTTCTTTATCTTATCAGAAACAACATTTGATTCTTCATACCTGGGGTTCCTTGCTTTCTCTGAAGAGTCGGCCATTTCCTTGATGACCTCATTACCTATCATTTCTCTGATCATTTTAGATGTCCCTGGAATGATTATTATCATCATCAAGTGATGTGCCCCTGCCATTTGGACACTCCTTCGCATAATGGCCAAACTTATTGCAACCAAGGCATCTGCCTTTCCTTCCACCCTTAGATCTAGACTTCCCAATGAAGTGATCTTTAGGTAGGCCGTCAGAAGCTTCTGCTATGCTATTCTGATAATATTCTCTGCTTCGATTTCACCCTTGGTGAATTTGAAGAGGGCTGAGGAATCCACTGATCCTTTTGTCCTTTTCCAACTGTCCTCGGTGATTGTTCTTTCACTCTTGCTTGGGCTTTGTCTTCACCTCAGCTCCGATACCATGTTAAGTTTAGGTATGTTCTATGCTTAGAGCAATTTATTTCAATTTTCATAGTTAGCTCAATACCTTTTCCACATTAGCAATCACATCAGCATTAAAGTAAACTGCAGATAGAACATAAACATAAATCGCAGAAGACAAGCCAAGACAAGAGGACACAAGATGTGGTGCTAGCCACGGACAAACCCCAATGTGGGGAAACCTTTGATCAATTCTTCTTATATGTTCTTCAATAGTTCAACAGAGAGAGAGAGAGGGATAGTACATTTACAACTAAAGTCAACACTTTGACTTATCTAGATGAGAGCATAGATCATCTCTAAGAAGATGATACATGAGATCAATTGAAGACATGCTGCTTCAACTGATTCTCCAAGGTGATTCCTTCACCTATCATCGTGCTGCATCTCATCATCATGTTCTGCCTCACCGTGTTGCACCCATCATCCCAATGTTGCATCTCAATCATGCTTCATCAATCATGACGGTACCCATCACTGTACTGCATCATGTGCCATTGTTGCACCATGTTGCCATACTGACCTATGTGTTTGCTACCCCTAGCTAGCTTGTTGTCCCTTGCTTGCTTGTTGTCCCTAGCATGCTTGTTGTCCTTTGCATGCTAGTTGTACTTGCTGCACTAAGTATCATGCTGTTGTCCCAATGTGTTATACTAGCAGCACTATGAACTTGTTATATCATACTGTTGTGCCTCACCATTGTGTTGCCCCTATTTATGCTATGAGACACTTCATCCTGTACCCATCATGCTACAGCATTCATCAACATGCTACTGCAATATATCTGTTGCTTGCAACATCATGCTGCTTCAATCTATCATCATTGTTTTCTCCATCCAAGTGATTGTACTATTATCAACATAGTCCTAACATATGCTTCCTTGTTGGACAGAGTTCAACGTATACCCTTCAGCATTCTTCTCCATGTCATACAAGCCGCTTTCAGACCTTCCTTCCTCCATGGTTGTGACTAGGGCATGCTTGAATAGTCTTCCTTTATATCACATGGAGGACTGCAATTAGGGCAGCATAGAGCTTCTCCATAGGGCTACCTATAGGGCAACGTAAGGCTCTCCATAGAGTTGTGTATAGGGCAGCGTAGGGCTTTACATAGAGCTGTGTATAGGGCAGCATAGGGCTCTCCATAGAGCTACGTATAGGGAAGTGTAGGGCTCTCCATAGAGCTGCGTATAGGGCAACGTAGGGCTCTCCATAGGGCTGCGTAAAGGACAGCATAGGGCTCTACATAGAGTTGTGTATAAGGAAGCGCAGGGCTTTCCATAGAGCTATGTATAGGGTAGCATAGGGCTCTCCATAGAGCTGTGTATAGGGCAGCGTAGGGCTTTCCATAGAGCTGTGTATAGGGCAGTGTAGGGCTCTCCATAGAGCTGTTTATAGGTAGGCTTCCTTCACTGTGTTAAAATCTCCTCCATGATAGCGTTAGGATCTAGGGCAGCGTATCCTCTTTAGATCTCTCCTCCCATCAAAACCCAAAGACAAGTGGAGAGGAAGAGATCACCAAGAGGATGTGTGTCCAAATGACTTTCAAGGCACCTTTATTTATACTAAAACGTTGAGCACAAGTGGGGTTTATTTGGTTGCTAGCCGACCTTGACGAATTGTCCCATAACACAAATAAATTCATATCTCTATGAATACTTATCGGAATCGAATGATGTTTAGATCAATTCTAAGGGATCCAAGAAAAATATCAGTTGCCATTAATAAGATGACCCACATGGAGTTTGGCCCTAGTTGCCAATTTTAACATTCTAAGATAAAAATCAAATTGGCCATGTGTCATAGTCCCATTTGGACTCATTATAATGAAGAAAAATAGTTACTTTATCAAGGAAAAGTCGTGGATAAGCCCAAGACCAAGTCGGCCCAAGAGCAAGATCAAGTCGGCCTGAAGGAGGGCTATTCAACCCTCAAGAAAGGCTCTAAATACAAGGGAGCTCCTCCTCATTTGGACAGACATCTGAAGCAAGTTCAATCTGCAATAGCGAAGGAGAAGAAGAGTTGCTGGGAGGACGAAGAAGAAGAGTAGAAGTCAAAATTTTGTCAAGGAAGCGTTTCTTTTGTCTCACTTGGGTTGTGAAGCTACAAGTTACAGGAGGACAAAATTCTATAGCAGTTGCAGGGAGCCTAAATTCTGTTGCAGGGGTCAAAGTTGCAATAGCAATAAAGCAGTATCGAAGTTCTGGAAGTTGTCTTAAGGAAGATCTTGTTGGGGGCTGGCTTGTGGATTGGAGGGTTTGTTGGCTTTGGTCTTTGGGTCTTGGAAGTATCTTTTGTAACCAGATTCTAAAGAAGAAGAGAAGCATTTTCTGGGTTTTTCTCTGGCTTGGAGTCTATATCTTGTGTACTTTGTCTCTTTGTGATCTTCATTGTTTTGGTAATTGCTTGATGAACAAATATAAAGAAGTAATAAAGAACCAAAAAAACATAACAAGTAATTATCATGATAAGGAAAATAAGTTCTAATCTTCAAATCTCCATATTTTCCAACAGGTTTGGCAGTTTCACTAAAAAGTTTCTTCTGGGATGTTTCAAACTATGAAATTTTGAGAGGATAGAGGCGAGATCTCCATATACATGTAAACATTTCAGGCAATGGTTCGCTATACTTTTGGAGATATGTTATGAGGAAGTTAGGATTCCTGAATGTTGAAATCTAATTCAAACAAGTCACTTTGGCATTTTTGCTATATCTTAGGGAAATCTTTGATTGTGAAATCTTACAGAGTCAAAGGCGAGATCTTTAGGTATTTGTGGTAAAAAATTCAAACTTGTTTCATTATAATTTCAATGATATTCAGAATAGTCCTATAATTAGCTTTGAGCATGTCAGTTTGGCATTTTCACTATAACTTATTTTTTGAGATGTTTCAGACTATGAAATCTTGAGGAGACAAAGGCAAGATCTCTAGGTACCTGTGGCAAAAAATTTAGACTTTGGTGTGAAAATTCAATTACTCGAATCACCGCTGCAGCAACTAATTATTTTACCTACTTATTCTTCAATAAGTTGTTTACAAAATCCCTTTAGTGAATATCAAAATAAATTCTACTGCAGATATCACACCATTATACAGAAAGAGATACATGCACAAGAATCAAACACATCAACACAGTAATTTTTGGACAATTGTCCCCGGAAAAACCCAATGCGGGAAAACCGGTGCAACAGAGGAGGATTTTATTAATCAAATTTTCTTGAGTACAACTAGGGTGCCAAACTAGCTCACCCAACAGAGATAAATTCTCCAACGCCTCCCCTAGGTTCAGTGTCAGTCCAACTAGCCTCTACGCAACTCCCAGACCCTCTCCGTCAGCACTCTACCTCTCTGCGTTAGCACTTGGCCTCTCTGTGTCACCCACACAGGTCCTCTAGTGACTGCGCAGTCTTGCTGCCTCTACGTCTTCCTGAGTGGCTCTGCGCCTGCCTCTCTGATCTCTTCCTGGTCCTCCGGCACTATCCCTGCCTCTCTATTACATACATGCTACCTCTTGCTACAATCCAGTCTTCTAGTTCGAGTTTCTCAGCAAACCCCGCTCCAGAAATCGAACTGACTGGTCTCCCTCAGTGTATCTCCAGCTGACCCTCAAGTCTTCTCTTATACTTTTCCTGTTAATGGATCAACGCCGAGATTAAGTCCCTAATCAACGGTTAAAATTAAAATAGATTTGATCTTCGTCTCTTAGAAGCTTCTCATCCTTATCTTTATTAATACCCATTAATATTTTTATTTTCCTAAGTTTAGACTAAGGAACCCATTAAAAATATTAATTATTTTAATAACTCTTCATCTCGATGGAATTTTCCAAAACGATTTTTGGGTCTTGGAGATCTCATGTGCTTTAGCCTCTTCACCAATTTTCATGGCTAGAGCACATCCGATGCTACCCCAAATCAACACTCCCTCTTAGCGAGGAATGTGCTCTAATAATACACTACCACTGAGCATCACCCTGATTATACGACACCGTTTCTTGTGCTGATGTTTGGCCTTCCTGCCCAACATCCTCTGCACTGCTGCATCCTATACTACTGCCCATGGCTCTACCACTGCCACTGCTACATATGTACTACAACTCCCTCTACATTCGTGTTGTTGTTGGTCCTTCCTCCCAACACTGCAACTCCCTCTGCATCTGTGTTGTTGTTGGTCCTTCTTTCTAACACTGCATCTGCACTGCAACATCATACCCATTTTTGCAACTGAAATGGATTCTTTATCATCCCCATCTTCTCCCTGAAATAAGCAAACTTTGTTCTTCCAAGGGCCTTGGTAAGGATGTCTTCCACCTGTTCTCCTATAGGAGTGTAGCTCAACTATACAGCTCCTCGTTGGACACAGTCTCTGACAAAGTGAGACCGAATATCAATGTGCTTTGACCAATCATGAAATACTGGATTCTCAAGCAGCTTGATGCAACTCTGATTATCACACATGATCTTGGTCGCTTCCATCCTTCTTCTGAATAGGTTCACAAGCAGTTTTCTAAGCCATATGGCTTCGCACGACGTTGTGCTAGCGGCCATATATTCTGCTTCAGCTGAGCTCAGAGGGAGAATTCTTGGATTCTGCTGGTTGAAGTGGTTTGACCAATGGCTCATCTTTTGACTGCTCCTCGGAAGGCATTTCTCGAGATTTTCTTAAGGCCCTATCTTCCATGAACCTCACATCTCATCGAACTACTACCTTCCTGCTCCTTGGAAGATAGATTCTATATGCCTTAGCGTTCTTGTTATATCCCACTAGATATCCTTTCTCTGCAGTTCGATCGAACTTCTTCCTTTTCTCCTCGGGTATACGGCAATATGCCAAACTCCCAAATATCTTGAAATGACCAACTTCGAGTGTCTTCCCAGTGAAGACTTTCTCTGGAGTAATCTTACCCAATGCCCTATGAGGAGTTCTATTCTGGACATAGACTGTCATGTTGCACGTTTCTGCCCACAGGAATTTTGGCATATCCTGATCATAAATCATGGCCCTAGTTGCTTCCATGATAGTCCTGTTCTTCCTCTCTACTACTCCATTCTGCTCCGAATTGTAAGGAGTTGTCCACTCTCTTCTAATGCCCTCCCTAGCGCAAAAGTCAGTGAAGTCCTTATCGACATATTCTCCACCATTGTCTGAGCGCAAAACTTTTATTTTCTTCTCTGTCAAATTCTCCACCAAAGCCTTGAACTCTTTGAATCGACAAAAAACCTCGTCCTTGGCTTTCAGAAAATAAACCCAATTTTTCCTAGAGTGGTCATCAATGAAGGTGACGAAGTACTCGACACCACTAAGAGCTTTAGTGGACATTGGTCCGTTGATATCTAAGTGTATCAATCCTAGTACACTCTTGGCCCTGTTTTTATTTCTAGGAAATGCTACTTTGGCATACTTGCCTAGAGCACATCCTTTGCATACATCATCTCGTTCTGTACTAAGATTTGGAACTCTTGTTACAATTTTCTTGAGAATTCTTAGAGCCCCATGGTGCAAACGTCCCATTCTTCTGTGCCATAGTTCTTCAAATCCTTGTCTCCATTACTGCCTATCAGTGCCTATGGTGATTCTAGTTGTAACATGTACAACCTGTTACTTCTGATTCCCATATGCACTTTCTTTTTCCAACACGAGTGTTTGACGTATACTTTCTCCTTAATGAAGAAAACACCATAGCCCTTGCCTTGAAGTTGTGATATGGAAAGTAAGTTCATCCCCAATCCTAGCACATGCAGTATAGTGGTAGCACAAAACCGCTCTCCCGTTTTTGTTTGAAAAACTATGGTACCCTTCCCTACTGGAGTACACTTTGCCTTACTCCCCATGGTGATCTGAAAATTCATCCTTTCTCCTAATAATCTGAGAAACATTCCCGGATTCCTGTCATATGCCAGGAAGCTCCATTGTCTATATACCACACCTCTAATGATGCAAAGCTTATCACACAAGCAACTTCTCCTTCCAATCTAGAAGCCAACATAGAGAAATCGAAATTATTATCTCTTGTGCAAGTTTCTGAAAATCTGCACGAGTCTCCTGATGTAGATGCCTTTGCACCATGATCTCAACCCATAATTGATTTTCCCTTCCTTGCTCTGATACCATGTGAAAATTCAATTACCTGAATTACCACTGCAGCAACTGATTTATTTTACCTACTTATTCTTCAATAAGTTATTTACGAAATCCCTTCAGTAAATATTAAAATAAATTCTACTGCAGATATCACACCATTATACAGAAAGAAATACATGCACAAGAATCAAACACATCAACACAGTTTTTTTTGGACAATTGTCCCCGAAAAAACTCAATGTGGGAAAACCTGTGCAGCAAAGGAGGATTTTATTAATCAGCTTTTCTTGAGTACAACTAGGGTGCCAAACTGGCTCACCCAACAGAAATAAATTCTCCAGCGCCTCCCCTAGGTTCAGCATCAATCCAGCTAGCCTCTGCACAACGCCTAGACTCTCTGCTATAGCACTCTGCCTCTCTGCGTCACCCACGTAGGCCCTCCAGTGACTACACAGTCCTACTGCCTCTGCGTCTTCCTAAGTGGCTCTGCGTTTGCCTCTCTAATCTCTCCCCAGTCCTCTGACACTGTCCTTGCCTCTTTGTAATATCCCATTTCAGAGATATTCCCCAAACCCCCAGTAAACTCCAACCAAATACGTACAAATGATATAGTAACCGAGAATCTCAAAGGGATGGAAATAACAATGGTGCAACATATAATAATATAAACATGAAATATAAGTAGATACTCAAGAAATGCAGAGAAAAATGCTAAGCCACTTTATTATACTGAGTAACGGAATGAGTATAGGAGGTGATCAAAAAGATGGCACCTCGACTTGCACAAGGCAAGTGAAGAAATACACTCAAAATAGTAAAGGAATGGCCTCTCTCTGAACTACGTCCAAGCTGCTAGAGAACTACTATGCTATTGTTGTTGTTGGAAATCAAATGAGGATTTGGGGTTGTTCCCCTCAGAAAATGTTGAAACTCTGGAATCGGACTCTACTCAAGAAACCCAGAAAAACCCAGAAAGCTTTTCTGAGTTGGCCGACCCCCAAAAATTGCCCCCTTGAGGACCCACTCAATCCCTCAAGGCTTTGTGCTGCCACTGAATAAAACCCACCAAAACTCTGCCTGAAACTCAGCCAAAATCCTCCAATATGCAAGCGCTGCTCCCTTGCTCAATCTCCCAGCTCAAATCCTCCACAAACCCCCAATCTGGAACTACCTCCAGAAGAACTGCGTTCCTCTCTCTCAAGACTGCGCAGTCCTCCAATGCTCAGCTCCTCCTTAATGCCAAAGATCAACACTACTGCAAAAAGACTACTGAAACTACCTTTCCCTGAGTAGGCACTCGAAGTCCCCCGGGGCTAAGGGTGAGATCTCCGAACGAAGACACTCTGTGCAATAAACAGTGCTACAGACAGGCTAAACAGCCAGCGTGCTCCAAGTCGAAGTGACTAGCTCAAATGCTCATAATCCAATGACAAAATGAGGAGGCTCCTATCTCCTTTATAGCGTTGGCCTCTCTCATCCCCAAGGCTCACCTCCTCCAACATAGCTCCTTCTCTTGCCACGTGCTCCTCTCCATTTGTGCAGTCCCTCCAAGTGTCAGCATGGGCCCCTCCTCTATGTGGTTCCTTGGCCCCCCTTGGCTCCCCTTTAAGTTACAACGTTGTGCTACTAGGGAGTGACCTTATTCTAAAAGTGAGTTATGTCTCCCCTTTCCTCACCCTTTTATTTATAAATTACTATAGAAGGTAAAATTGAGCAAAATCGAATATTCCAATTAGCCATGGCTAATTAGGAATATTACACTCTTTGTTACGTACACGCTACCTCTTGTTGCAATCCAGTCTTCTAGTTCGAGTTTCTCAATGATCCCCGCTCCAGAAATTGAAGTGACTAGTCTCCCTCAGTGTATCTCCAACTAATCCTCAAGTCTTCTCTTATACTTTTCCTATTGATGAATCAACGGCCGAGATTAAGTCCGTAATCAACGATTAAGATTAAAATAGACTTGATCTTCATCTCTTAGAAGCTTCTCATCCTTATCTTTATTAATACCCATTAATATCTTTATTTTCCTAAGTTTAGACTTAGGAACCCATTAAAAATATTAATTATTTTAATAACTCTTCATCAAGATGGAATTTTCCAAAAAAATTTCTAGGTCTTGGAAATCTCATGTGCTTTAGCCTCTTCACCAATTTTCATGGCTAGAGCACATCCGATGCTACCCCAAATAAACATTTGGTTCACAATTCTTTTGGAGATATGCCTTGTCGAAGTCAAGGTCTCTCAATGATCCTAAAATTAGTTTCACAAACGTCAGCTTTTAATTTTCACTGTAACTTCTCTTTTGGGACTTTTCATATTGAAATTTTTGAGATCCGAGAAGACATACATAAGTGCCTATAGTAAAAAATTCAGAATCAGATTTACAAAATTGCATATGTGGCATACTTTACAAGTTCGTTCTTGAAAGAGGCCAAAAACAACAAGGTTTGGGAGATTTGGTGAAGGTAGAAGCAATGAGCAAAACTGGTGAAGGCAGAAGCAACAACCAAACCTACTGAAAGTAGAAGTAGAAAGTTAGCTCAATGAAGTAGGTTGGTCCCTACAAATATTTGCCACAATGGGGATTGGTGTCTCCAATAGGTTGATGCCTACAAGTATTTGCAGCATTAGGAATTCATGTCTCTAATAGGTTGGTGCCTACAAATATTTGTAACAGTGGGTTGGTGCCTACAAAGAATTATAAAAAATGTTTTGTGGTTTTCTCCCAAAGGGTTTCCACGTAAATCTTATGTTCCATGTTGAGTAATTGATAGACCTCATATGTGATTGTTTTATTATGGCTCTTGAATGTTTGAATAACTAAAAATTGCCTTATATTGATTCCTCCCCCCTCCCCCTCCCCCGCCTTTCTCACCTCCTCTCATTATTAGTGTGTGCTCAACAATTGGTATAAGAGCAAGTTCCTTCAAAACAATCCAACCATTGGAAGACAGATTTTGAGAGCACATATGGCCACTCAAGAAGGTTTCTCCACAAAGGGCGCTCCATAGTTTGATGGAACAAACTATATATTTTGTGTTAATTTTCTAGTATTCTATGCTAGACACAATCACTTATTATAAATCTTCTTCAATTAGAAATCACTTTAGCCAATAAAATTTCAATCTTCTAACAATAAGCAATTGTAGCTAGAACAATAAACCAATGCACAATAGAAAACAACTAAGAACAAGAGAGACACATTACTTGGTCAAAGAACAAGGAAAACCTTTCAAAATTCTTTTATTATTAGATTGTCATCAAATGTTCAGCAGAGAGATACAATGTTCTAATTCATCAACAAAGAGTCAAAGTCAAGCCTTTGACCAACCAATATCCAGTCAAAGATGAACCTAAAAGTCAAATCTGGTCAACAAGTCAAGTATGCAATTCTAGTCAAGGTCAACAGCAGCAACAGCAGTCCTAATCAGTGAATGATCAACAATCAAATCTCCTCCAAATCAACTCAGTCAACAATTAGAAAATGCAGCCTCATTGGTTGGTAAGAGTCAACCAAAAATAGTCCCAAAATAGTGCCTACAAATCTGGTCAAAGTCAAACTTTGACCTGCAAAAACCCTAGCCAAACTTTTGCATTCAACATTGGTCAAATAGCTCAAAAAATCTCATTCAAAGTGCCAATCAACTCGGCCTCTCGAAACAGGTCCAAAAATAGGTCAAAAGTTAAATTCTCCAGGGTCAATGCAAGTCAAACCATCCCAAAACATAAGTCAACGTTGGTTGAAAGAATGCACTCTCTCTCCTTTTTCACATGTGAACTTGAACCCTGCAATTTCAAACTCGTACAAACCAAACAGATGAAGAGAGACAAAATGTGATATGTGATCATGATCTCCAAGTGATGTGACATGAGG
The DNA here is from genome assembly GCA_000404065.3 of Pinus taeda. Classification (NCBI taxonomy): domain Eukaryota; kingdom Viridiplantae; phylum Streptophyta; class Pinopsida; order Pinales; family Pinaceae; genus Pinus; species Pinus taeda. Next base: position 20,176 of record APFE031218930.1, read on the forward strand.
TCTATTTATATGTGTTGGACGAGGACAAATTTCCTAGCCCAGGCCGACTTGTACTTTTGTGCCCATGTGGGTTTTGTTGTTGTACAAACTACAAGGCCTGTAAATAGGCTAAAGCTAGATGGCACAAAAACACCCTGGGATAGAGGCCCACTGTCACCATAGCTATGTCCCCTTCTCTTCTCAGATTTTCACTAACAAAAGGAGTCCTAGTATCCCTCAATTGTGATTAATGTGTCTAATAATAGGACTCAAAGTGAGGCAAGGACGGCTCATTCAGTGGAAAGGTTCAATTCAAATGTGAGCTTTGGGAGAAATTAGTAAGACTTTCCATAAAAAAACCCCTTGAGAGAAGTACTATACGAGACCTAAGGTTTGAGATATTTGACAAGACAAGAGTTCATCCAACGTCAAGATAGTCAAGACAAAAGGTTTCGAATGATATACTAATAATGTACAAACCTTCAAGAAATCCCTAAGTTGAAGGATAGCTTCAAGGGTTCCCACTTGGTCTAATAGCTAGGGCATCAGTTTTCTTCAGATTCCACTATTGAAATTTGCTCAAGACTTGCAAATGCCTAGAGGAGAGACTACAGAGGAAGTCTACCCAATCAAAATTCGAAATGCACTCCTCTAGATATTTTCGCACCAAGCCCTAGAGAGGCTTCCCGAACCTTAAAGGGATGAGGGAAAAAAAGAGAAAGAGGTGAAGAAAGAATGATTTTTCAAGTAGAATGTGATCACCAAGGATCCTAGACCGAGTGCCTACCTATTGGGAGAAATGGAGTCAAGATAAACCATGAAATGGCAACTCGCTCTTCAAAGAGACCTAGAAGGATTCTCGCTACCCTAGATGGTGTGTGACATCTAGCTCCCACTGGGACGTGATCTCTCGAAGCTACTCGAATGGGAGGTCACGAGAACTCCAGCAATCTCTTGGTTACCATAGACTTGTCACTCTCACATATAATAGATGAAAAACATGGGGCAACATGCTTTCGTAGCGTCTCATGATCACATAGGCTAAACGTTAGGCCATAAAATCAATAGAAAAATAAAATATGCAAATTTGAATTTAGATGCATCTAATCTACCATGAGAAATATCATATGATGTTAGTTCTAATGCAAAATCAACATGCGATGCACCCTACTCTACCATGCATATGATACAATGTAAAGTGCTAGGTATAATCATAGACCCAATGTAGCCAACATGTCAATTGATCAATACAAGAATGCATGCTTCCATGATTATTTTTGCAACGGACTTGACAATATGAATGAGAATAATGATGCGAGGAGTTATGAGGTCGGGAGGTGGGAAAATAGGAGACCCATATTATATAGAAAGGAACCCTAGAAAAACGGAAAGACATCAATCAAGACGATTTTGGTCTTCTAACCAAGAGATAGAAATGTCAATGATCAAGCACATCAATCTTTGATGAAGAGCTATCTCAGGCCTATCAACCTCTAGATAAGAAGGAATGAATGTCTCAAACATATTTAGAATGATATTATTTTGGTCATTGGGAAAAGAGGAAATGGACTCATCGTTGTATTTGGGGAAGAACCATGATTCTTGGTTCTTCATAGGGGAAAACAGCTCTTCATCAAGACTAAGGGAATGAACATCATCACAAACCTCTATTTCCAGGGCAGGGGAGTAACACTCAAACATGAATAAAAACCCTTTATCGGGGGCATGGCCTAAGGAAGCATCTTCCTCAATTTCTTCTATATTAGAGTCATCAGGATTTCCAGCAATTTTGGAAGGCTCTTCTTTGATTGAATCATCTTGGAACATAAAAAAGAGACCTCTCCAATCACTAGGAAGGGCTTCATAAGGACCAACATTGTTATTCAGAAGGGGCGGAGAATCTTCTTCTCTGAGCTCATTCATATGGACTTGAGAAACCATGGGGTCTTCACTTCTATAATCATATCCAATTCCCCAATCAACCACCCAACAGTCACTCATAGATTCTTCGTTTATTCGATTATCATGATCTTCCTCAAAATCATCCCATTCTTCACTTATATTTGGTGTTGGTTAGGATGCCATTCATTCTCTTCTTTAGATAGGGAGGACTTTTCCTCCTCCATCCGTTCCCGAAGAATGATCTCCAAGGTATTTACTACATGATTTTGATAAAATGCCTCAAGAAGAAGGTCATGGGTAGGACTCTCTTTATATTCACTCTTCGTGCTACAGAGCCTTTCCGATTCCTCACAATAGTGGGAGAAAATCTCTTGGGAGTTATATGTGGCCATCAGTTTCCTGCAAGACTTTTCATATTCCATCACCCATTCTTGCAATGTCTAAGGGCTCTCAGGGTTGAGATCTTCCTCATTATCCTTAGAGGACATGCTTTCCAATTCATGAGTCTCTCCTTTGGCACCATCATTAAAGTATGCATCAATAAAAGGCTCTTCCTCAAGCATAAAACCATATTCAATAACTCTCCTCTCAAAGGGCCACATCTAACATTTGGGATGTGTCTTCATGAGATTGGAAACTCGGCCCTTCATGCAACAAGAAGTTTGTAGTCAACATTGGAAGAGAAGGAATGCTTTTAGGTTTACATGACTCAAGCCAATTGGTACTTGGGGCAATGGATAGGACAAACAATTCCATTTGGTTACAAGGTTGAGTTATATTTTGCTTTGAAAGGTACCTTATGAACTTTACCACATGGTGGGTTGTGGAATGTGGATCTCCAACGAGCATTGGCATATTCTTCATGGATTTTGATGAAGGATATATTGGGGTCCCTGTCCTATCTATGGCGGGAATATATGTGCTCAACATGTTGCTAGGTCCTTAATGACATGGGAGTCGCCAGGGTGAATGAAATTGCCTTAACAACTGCTTGCTTCACCCTACAAGCATTGACTTTGAAGTTCAATGAAGAATTAGGGCTTCACTCTTCTAATGGAGTCGCCAGTTATGTCAATATGTATATGGGGAACCAAACACATGTTTCGCATCCCCGGCAACGGCACCAAAATGTTATCGCTCAAACTAGCAGGGTACCTAAGGGGGATCCCTAAAGGGCAAATGCTAGGCCAAGGGCAAAAAATGGAGACTTAGCCCACTATCACCTCAGCTAAGGCTTATTTTGAAGGAGCATTGTTCACTTTAACAATAGAAGCAGTTCTGAGAAGCACTTTCTAGGCACCTAGATAATTATTTCGGGATCCAAAAATCATAATATAGACCTATGTGAGAAGGTTGAGGGCCTAGGAAAAGCCACGAAGTACATTCCAAAACCTGAATGGCACTATAACAGACCGAATCAAGGCAGAAGTTTTTTATATGAAGGAGACTGAGATTATATACAGTCTTATACATGAAGTCTGAAATTTTCAAGTAGCTCATTTGAAAATTGCATAGGTAACATTTCAAGACTTACAGTCCAACAATTAAGTCAACTTAAAATCACAGAAAAAAAAAACCTCTTTCTAAAATAAAGGACTGTCATATAGTTCATGTGAAGAAAAGTTACCCTTATTACAATCTTCAGAGATTCGTAAGTGAAAATGAGATGAAAGTTGCATCCATATTTGTATTTAAATTCAAATTGGTGAAGAAAGTAGGATTTGTTGGAAGAAATTGGTACTGTTACCCACCACCCGTGGGTAGTATCCATAAGAGAAAAAAATTCTCCTATATGGTCCTCAACCGGCAGCCAGCAACCCCTTACAGCCACAAGATAGTTCCATGTGCCACTGTCTCTGCCACCTGAGCTAGCCATATGCTCCCTTGCCCATCTGTCATGATCGTATGTTTAAAGGTGGGCCTTCCAACCCCAAAGGTATGGCTTTTCATTGTGTAGTTGGGTATTTTTGTTTACTTATCATGGACACTTTTGGGCATGGATTAGTGAGGGGATTTGACAGAAAGAGTGGGCTTGGTTTGTAGTCTTGTCTCCTCTGTCCAATTTGATGGTTAACCTTGTATCTTAGTCATATGGGATCTCCTTTATTGGCTACTGGCTTTAGGGGTGGCATTGGGCACTACATGGGAAACCCCTATTTTGGTTGTGTGGTCCTGCTTCCCAACACCATACACGTCACTCCCCTCTGCTCATTATAACCCCATTCACCATCTTTCCCATCCGGGTCCACATTTGTCCATTGGGTCCACAAGGAGTTAGCCTCCCCTTCCCCTTGTCCACACTTACGGTCAAGTCTGGAACAATGCCCCGAAGGTTGATGCAGCATTAAAGCTAAAAGAAAAGACAAAGCATAATTTGACCACTCTCAATAGGAAATGTACCATAAAATGCAAATGATGGTCGATACATACAAATTTAGCACATGGGAAAAAGCCAAACATGAGCTCCACCCCTATCATCATGGCCATCACCCTGGTTCCTAGGGCCCCTCATATTGGCCCCTTACATCATTAAGGAACCCATGATTTTCCCAACCCCTGGTGAGCGATGAATTGCCCACCTTAAGGGAGTATTCACTGCTATATCTTATATATCATGCTCTGATCCCCTAGAGCCCCGAGCAGTTACAAAATAAAACCTATAAAAGGCAAAAGGCATATGAAGAAGGGTGGAAAAACAATGGTCAGGGCAACTCATGTACCACGATTTCTCCCTCCTACATTCATATACCCAAGTGAGGGCTTCCCTTATTTAGCTACCTTTGTACTATGGCATATGGCTTGGAGCCTTCCCCTAATGCACCACTCCATTCCATCAATATTTCACATACCACCTACCATTTGATGGATGTATCGTGGACATGTCACCCCCTTAGAGGCTGAAACCACCTAATAGGGTCCTTGGTTAATCTTCTTCTTGAACTTGGAGACACTTGTACTTTTTAAAGCCCATTATGGAAGGGCATTCCACTAGCAAGTGTCCATTTGGTTCCATGATTTGTAAGCTCATTTACTCAATTGCACTAATGTTTGGTTATACTAGAAGGTGAGGGGAAGCATTGGATCTTATACAAGATTGCAATTTGCAAGTGGGTCATCGTCTAGGGTTTGGTCTCCCTATAAGGATTCCAAGCCCTCAAGAGGATCATATTGGCTTTTCTAGGGTGAGCGTTGAGAGCCACGGGTCTCCACCATAATAGAGAGCAGATTGCCACTTCATGGGATCCTTCAGTTCCACTTATTGCTCGCTCATACTCCACCTATTGGATGATGATGATGCACCCAGACCACCTTGCCCAGCCAGCTCCACTGCTGCACCACACTCTTGGCAACTGATCTAGGGCCCAGATGAGGATGTGTCTCGTCATGGGAGACAATGGAAGGTGTTGTCGCGCAGATTGACACAACAACGCTCAGACCGGGGGCTGTCACTCTGATCCCCGATCCCTCCGTTTAAGCCTGTCTCCCGCGGCTAAGGGGGGTAGACCCTGTGAGATGATGAAGACCAACTATCGACCAGTTGGTTGGGAGACACGAGACACGAAAAGATAAGCACTAGATGAATTTGATTAACTTAGCAGACCAGTGCCTTAAGAGATCGTTATCAAAACGATTACTTGTTAGATGATCACAAGACCAAAACGATATCCAGCAACTGAAAACTTCAAATGAAAATAAACGCTTGAAACCACCACGAGAATTGTAAATTATTAACCAGATATCAATTTCATATCTCGACTTGAAAAATTTAGATCTCAGTTTGAAAGATAATAACTGAAAAAACAACTGAATCTGGCAAAAACAATTTTCCACAAAATTTTTTAATTTTTTAAAAGGTCTAAATTAAATTTATTCTAAAAAAAACTATAAACTAAAAAGAAAAAATTAAATCAGTCTAAATTCTAACATTAAAACCCTAATGAAAAATTTGTTTTTATGATTTTTAATTTATATTTTTTTTTTATTTTTTTTTAATTTTGTTATTTTTAACACACAAAAATAAATAAAAACAAATAAATAAAAATAAAATAAAAATAATAAAAAAAAAATAATAAAAATAAAATAATAAAAAAAAAAAAAAAAAATATATATAATATATAATTAATATATATATATAATTGTAAAACTATTCTAAAAATAAAAAAAGAGAAACCCTAAACTATTAAAATCAAAACCTAAATAATCTTATTGATTTTTTAATTTTATATTTAAAGATAAAATCAAATAAAAATGCTAAACTAAAACTAAACTAAAGCTATTCATATATTAAACTAAAAACTAAAAAATAACAAAACTGAATGCTAACTTAACATAACATATATATATATATAAATGAAAACAAAAAAAAAAGTAATCAAAACAAAACCAACGAAAAATAAACCTACGCTATCCCAAAGATTTAACACATACATATGATCAAGAAAGAACGAAATACATGACTCATCAGAACCTAAAAAAAAAAAAACGATTCTTTCAACCGCGTGACCCCTTTTTTAAAAAAAATTGAGAACGATTTAATCGAACCTGAGCCTGCCTTTATGCATTTACCATGGCCGGAGGTGGTTTGCTTGTTTTTTGCAGCTATGGACAGCGGGCGGAGAGAAGTTTCAGAGCGATCGAACGCTGATTGACAAATCGATTGTGGTTTTGGATGATTGCAGGTGCGATGGCGGGCAGAGAAACGTAGCGGCGGAGCTCGATTTGGCGGCTCAGTTTGCAGGTGATTAATGGTGACTGCGTGTAGGCTCTGAGGTTCACAAAGCTTCAAAGATGTTTGGATGGTGGGCAGCGGAAAACGGATTGCAGGCTGGAGCAGGGTTTTGTTGGCGGGCAGAGGAGACTGAAGCGGACAGGAGCTGCGTGGGCAATCTTTGCTTAGGAACAACGTTGTTGCACGTTCTACAATTCGGATGACGGGTTTCAATCTGCAAAACGCGAATTTTTGACTGTGCGGAGAGGAGAGAAGCAAGGATCGATGGCTATTTTTCTTTATTTGCAAGGTTTGGATGGCGGACAAATAAAACGCAGCAGCAGCGTGGAAGGGGAGAAGGGTGCAGATAAGGTTGGAGTTGAATGCCACGTACAGGAGCAGAGAAGAGACAGGCTTGCTGGCAGATTCGATAGAATAGCAAGCGATGATGGGGTCAGTGAGAAGAGTGAGGAGTATAGTGAACACTGCAAGGATACTCGAAATTTTCCAGAAACCTCAACACAGTATCAGATAAGAGAAGAAAGCAGATCGGTGCCCCAGAAACCCTTGAAGCAATTTTCATAAAAAATTTAAATTGCCCTGCTTCAGACTTAACTGACGGAAACCCCAAAACTTCTCCAGTTTCTGAAATAAACACCCTTGCAAAAGTTATTTTCTGAGGCCAGTTTCGCACAGAAAATTTCTTCTTCAGACCTGCAACCTGGAATGGAAAACAAAATCTGGAAAGAACACACGCAAAGAAAAAATGAAACCCTACAAGCTGGATCAAAATTTCAAAATTTAAGCTCTGAAACAGCCAGATCTGTCAGTTATCACCCAAAATATATATATTTTTTTAGAAAATTTCAGCTTTAAAAATGCTTCAGAAAACTCTCAAGAAATAACACAGACTAAATGATTAACCCAGGGCCAAAATCAGCTGGGCTCTGCAAAGAAGAGCCTGTGGGAGCTGGATGGTTCAGCCTAGAACTTCCCCAAACGCCCACCAATATTCTTCAGTAAAGGCTTTTCCTGCACAGCTTAAGCAACCATCAGCATAGAGAGAAAGAATGCTGCTAGATTTCAAAAAATAATGGAGATACCTGCCATTATCTCAGAAACCCTAACAACCCTCAAACCCTAGTACATGAACAAGATACCTGTGCTCACGATACTAAAAAAAAAATCTATCATTAATGGCTGAAAAATAAAATATGCAGAAAATTAAACATCTCACAGCACTTCCAGAGAGTAACACCAGCCAAATTTGGACCCCAAAGTCTTCTTTTATTAACCAGAAAAAGTTTACAAGAGAGCTTCTTCAGTACAAGACTCACAGATCAGATCATCTGAAATGACCCCCTAAGACCCTATATAAAGGAGATGATCCTAACGGCTAGTTCGAGTGATCCATGTTGAAGCGATCTCGACCGTCGATGAGGATCAAGACATCTCTTAATCTCATCCGTCGATTTTATTTAAAAAAAGATATTTTGCATGCATTCAAAAAATATTATTATTTTAGGGTTTTTTATTTTTTTTTATTTTTTTTTATTTTTTTTTTAATTCATTTTAAAA
>APFE031218933.1:0-12116 GCA_000404065.3 Pinus taeda
TATTATGATATCTGTGAGAAAATTCAGGCAGTTCAACACCATCTTATGTTGACTAGACTCTTCATATCCAAACTCTAAGACAACTAAGTCACTTTAGCAAGTGTCAGTTTTACTATATATACTTCCATTATATCAGCTGCCACTGGAATCCCATATGTTGGGGAGAAATGGTTTAAACAAGGTCAGTTGGAGAGACATTTTTATGATCCTTTCATAAAACCAAGGTACCAAACTGAAATAAAGGGCTATTTTCCTTTTTCTCACCTACTAGATAGATATGCTCCAAAGATAAAAATTATCATGAAATACTTTTCATGTGAAGGTAGATTTTTTAGGATTTATTCCTATCACATCTAGATTTTAATGCATTTCACTAGGGTAAAAATGCTCAATATACCCTACTATCTTTTCCAGATCATTGATAAGATGGCCTATATTGTCCAGAAAAGAGACTATGAACATAAAATGAAGTTTTTTTAATCATTCCCTCACTAAAATCATAGTCCTTTATCATCTCAAAGAGCTCAAAGTATCCCTTCATCATCTCATCCTTCCACCTCCATTCCTCCATCCCAACCCATAGATCATTCATCATCATCTCATAATTCACCCTCACCATCACTTCCATCATCACCATTTCATGAGCATATTCAATCACTTAACGGAGATGAAATCAAAGAGGAGGAGTAGATTGAACAAGTTGAGGTCATCAAGCCTCAAGGGATGATTTTGGAATTTTGACACACACTTATTAGAGAGTCCATAGGCAACTATTTTCTCCATAAATTGTGGGAGGGGCCTTTCCTTCTTCTTCATAAAAGCATGTACATAAGGGAAAGGAAAAGATGATAGAGACATAGATTCAGCATGAGGAGGAGGACCTCCATGAGATAAAGTATGATTTTGACTTGGATGACCTAGGTGAGCATGATGACAGTGAGAGCACAAGCATTGTCATCAAAGAAAAAGATGCACTTATTAGGGAGCTTGAGATCAACCTAGAGAGGTCAAAAATACACATCTCATATTATGAGCAGGAGAATAAGCAGCTTCAAGCCAAACATGATGTCATGGAGATTCAGCTCATTAAGGCAGAGAGGGAAGTAATGAAAGCCAAGGCATTGCTTGATGAGGCCTATGATAGGCGTGGAGAACCTGAAGAAGAGAAATAACCTAGAAAAAGACTTAGAACTAGAGGGCTAAAAAGAGCTCTAGAACTACAGAAACAAAAGGAGGTTGAGCTTGGTAATGAGCTGACATGGAATGAGAAGTTATCCGTCATGATTAATGAGAACCCAGAGCATTGGCTTGATAATATCAACCAAAATTTAGAGAAGCTCCTAGAATTTAGAAAAAATATGACAAAACACTATGCTAATAGAGAAAGGAATACAAGGGCAAAACTCAAGGCTGCAAAGGCAAAAATTGAAGCCCTAACTCACCAGAAAGAGAAGGATAAGATTGACATACTTGCAAAGGATTCACTCCAATCCTAGCTACACCAAACATCATCTTCTTGAAAAATTTTGAATCCTCTTGGCACATTTTAGGAAATATATATTTTCTGTATTTTTTGGGCAACTTAAATATCAACTGCATAGTCAAACACACATTGCCTGCAATTTTTTGGGACATCTTTTGGAGAAATGAAGAGAACCATTGGATTCATCATGACACATACATCTAGGAAAACCATGTTTCCAGCCCTGGTTTGCAAAAATCGCAGATGAAAAGGGAAATAATCTAGCCAAAAATCATGTTTCTACCCTCTTTTTCAGCTAGGCACTGTGCACTTGAACAGTCTTGGGTGAATGATGTTTTGGAGGGTCAAATCAGGTCCATTTTAAAAACTAAAGGCATATTTAAAAATTAGACATGGTACACTTTCCAATGAGCTATCATGGGCTCAATTTGTACACCGGGAAGGCAGTCAAAAGTTGGTCTAAATATGGTATTTTGCACTCGACGCTATGAGGGTGCACTTGACAAAAAGATGGCGGACTTGACAATCTGCCTGATTTTTCATTGTTCTTCTCCAGATTTGATTTTCACTTATGGGAATCAAATTTTTATTGATGTAGTTGATATGGTAAATGTAATTATGGTTTTTTACTATTCCCTAGGGGTAAATACATTAGGTAAATGGAGTTGATGAGGACAAATGAATCAGTTTCAATGTAATTAGGGGGGAATCACTTAGAGCTCCCTACACTCTAGGTATCAGTTCAAACTTTTGTGGATCTCTTCCTCAAATCAGGGATTCGACCCTTGAGGATGAGAGAAGGTTGTTTTGATGTCTATATCCTCCCTTTCTTCACTCTTTTTAGAGGTTGGACTTAGTTGGATGTTGTACTAGTGATCAAAGACACTATTGTATTAGATTTTGGCCAGTTTTAATAGATGAGTTGTAGCTATTTCTTTGGGATACATGTGGTATGGATGTTTAGCATTGTTTCTTCTCTGTTATCATTTCTATGAATGTTTTTTAATCTCATAAACCATTTCATGTCTTTTATATGGTAATTTTCAAGTTGATAGGAAAAATACATGTTTGTTCATGCTCTGTTTTGAGAAAGTTATCATAATTTGTCAATGTTTTCTTCAGTGTAGGAAGAATACATATCCTATGCTCTTCCTAACTCCTCATTAGTCTTAAAACATCTCACCGAACCACCTCTTAAGTGTTAAGCCTCCTACCTGCCTTGCCCCTTTGAATGTCTGCAATCATATCTGATTTTCCCTCACCTACCCTCTTTGACCTAATATCCTCGTTGAGCAATAGCCCAATCAAATCAAATCAAAACAACACTCTACACTTTATACCTAACCTAAAACTTTAATCCATCCCGCCATCCTAGATATGATTCTTTAGAGAGATCCCTCTCCGGCATGGTAGGGCTAGCTACCAAGTCAAAAGGTTGGTCTATGGTTACCTCAGCTGGACTCTTCCTGAACCTTGGAGATCCAGAGGAGTGATAAAAAATTGAAAATAAAAATCTATTGTATTAATATTTCATTCAATAATATATTCAATACATAGAAAAGGGTTGAAAAATCTAACATGAAGTATTGATTTCATATTAAAATATCATGATATAGGATTTTTTCCATAGTACAATCTTCACAAAACATTTTTTTTATATTAATTTTATTTGTTTGAGATATAAAAGAATTCTCTTTTAGATATCCATTCAAAAAAGTAATTTCTACATCTATTTGATGGCCTTTCCAACTATTTTGAGCTGCCAAGGAAAAAAGTATTCGGATGGTAGCCCACTTTTCTAGGGGGGAAGTCTCCTCATAATCGATGCCTTCCTTCTCTGCAAAACCTTTTTTCACAATCCTGGATTTGTGCTTGTCAAGTGAGCCATCTGATTTACACATGTTTTTGAAGACCCACTTGTAGCCTATTGGAATGGCTCCTAATCGACGATCAACAAACTTCTAGGTGCCACCCTTTATCAAAGAATCATATCCTTTTTTCATCGATTCTTTTTGTTCATCATGAGAAGTGACGTCTTTGAAGGAAGTTGGTTCAAAATTTATAGACAAATTCTGTTCACAATCATAAGAAAATTCCTTATCAACTAGTGAATCAGGATTGTCTACATCACCTTCATTCTATTGGGTTGAGCTTCTTGTTCCTATCTTTCCAACCTCATTAGGATGAGCATTTTCAAGTGTCTTTGTCAAGCATTTTGGATAACCTTTTTGAGATGGCTCAAACTGCTCCATTGACTATGTTAGGGATTTATTAAGATTTAGTCTCCCAATTCTATTAGTCACCTCACTCAAATTTTTATCAGCCATTGGAGCTTCATGCGGGGGGGAGAGTGCTTTAGAAGAATATTCAATAGATTGATCTAGTATAGGAATCCCTCCTTTAAGATGTGGAATCTCATTATTAAATTCTTCAAAAGATTTTGCATGTCTAAATCTATCCAACAATCAAGTTGTCACTCAACAACATTATTAGTCTTGGAAGAATCAAGGAATATCACATCTCTAGATATTATAAACTTTTTATTCACTTCATGGTTGTGATGTTATGATTTGGAGGTGTTTGAATACCCCAAGAAGATACATTTGTGACTGCTTGCACCGAGTTTCTTTTTATGTTCCTTGGGTATCAACACATAAGAGGTGGAACCAAAAACCCTGAGATGCCTCACCGAAGGAATGTGGCCATACCATATTTTATAGGGAGTCTTATTTTTTATAGCATTATATGGACACATATTCTTTATATAAACAAAACGTAGAAGTGCATCAGCCCAAAACATCAATTTAACATTCTTGGAAAACATCATGGAACGTACCATATTTAAGATTATCTTGCTCATTGTTTTAGCTACTCCATTCTATTGGGGATTATAAGGCACACTTGTTTGATATTTGATCCCATGTTGGTGAAGATAGGTTTAAAATTCATTTGATGTATATTATTTTCCACTATTGGTACAAATAGATCTAATCTGAGATTTACATAATTTTCTATGCATGCATGAAAGACCTTGAATGTTTCAAAAGCTTCAGATTTATTCTTCAATAAATAAACCCAACACATTATGGTGTAGTCATAAATAAATTTCATCGTATATTTATTACCATTTTCATAAGGAACAAACATTGGACCACATAAATTAGAATGAATGAGATCAAGTTTTCTATGCGCTTGGGAATGAGAATAAAATATTGTTTGATGTGATTTCCTAAGATACAAGAATCACATTTCTCTAATACCATAACAAATTTTTTCTTCAACAAATGAAGGTTGTCATAGTTCAAGTGTGAAAAGCTAGCATGCCATAAAACGCATATGGAAATGTACCTTCATCATAGTGAGAAACGTATGAAACGTTTTGTGTACGAGAAAATGTTCCTTGCATCTTCAAGGGTCTTTATTTCTCTATCCTAGTCATGACAAGGGAGTGATATGATGGCTTTATGACCTCAACCTTGCCATCGAATATGTGAATGTAGTGTCCTTGCTGGTGGATGTGTACCAAATATAGAAATTTTATCCTCAACTCTCGTAGGTATAAAACATCATGTAGAGGAAAGTCTGGAATACTAGGTACTTTGAGCCTAATGATGCCAAGCGTTTATGGCTTGATTTTTGACATGTCTCAAAGTATATTGTTCCATCAACATTGTCAATGAATTCTTCAAAGAATTCCCTCCTGAAGGTCATGTGGTAATTTTCTATTGAATCAAACAACCAAACATCTTTCCATGAACTAAGTGAAGGATTGAATAAGTCTTCAGTTACTCCAATGTTGCAATGTTCCACAACAAAATGAGTAGACTCGAGTGCTTTACCCTTCCCTTTCTTAGGTGTTTAACCTTTTCCTTCATTTCTTTCCTGCTCAATTCTTTCCCAAGGAAGCTTGCATGTGGAAGCATCATTTCCATCTATATTGCATCATATGAAATGAACGCATGAAGGAAGTTAGAGCATTATCAATGAATTCTAAGTAACATGTGTTCGTACCACTACAAGTGAGAAAATGAAGAAAGCCATGAGGAAATAAAACACATAAAACCCTCTCTGAATCCTGAGTAGTAAAGCAAAACTTCTAGATTAACATGAAACATACAGTGTTCTGCAATAACATAATATGCCCTGTTTCTCTTGAAATTTTCCAACCTTTTGTACATCAGATGTTCTGCTATATATAGAGCTCTCTACATAACTGAAATTCCTCCTCCATCATGAGGGGAACTCGAATTCATCTTATTACGACACCTATTAACACTTTAAACTAACTATTAAATACCACTAACTGCTAACTGGAAGTTATAGAAACCTAATACAATTAGGAGTCTAACTCCACATCATGATTAAAACAACATTATCTAGGAATTAAACACTCCCTGTGACACCTATAACTCCATGAATTCGAATTTTATAGTGCTCATAGCCCTCCAGCTGGCCCTTGATGACTCATCCTTTTACTGCTCCTAGAAACTAGGAGACTGTTCCTTGCTCTGTTCTCGCTGAAAAATAGGTCTTGGGACAGAGCTCATATCTTCTCATAAAAAATGTATTTGGAACAACTGAAGGAATATTTTGTGAACCAATCTGTGCTAACTAAAAACCTCTATTTTTTTTTTGAAACACCTTTCCTACCACCCAGAGTGTTTCCTTGAAAAACAGGTGTAAAACAGAGAAATAAGCTTGTGAAAAACGACACCTACAACAGTTTCATAGTGCAAGTTTGGTATTTCATTTCTCCTAGATCATAATGAATTTTAAGAAAGTGGAAGAGGTTTGTGTACCTCAGTATCTTAGGAATGAAAACCTCTTTCAAGTTTCATAGAGGAGTTTTCAATTGCTCAGAAAATCTTCTAGAAGTTGACTAGTAAAAACAAGAAGACAGTTTCACTGATAAAGTTTGGAGTTTAAAAATGTCTTTCTTCTACTTGTTTTGCCATTGCTGAATGTTGACACTTTGTAAATGATCCATTCTAGAGATTCCCCTTCAAAAATATTTGCCTTCGTCTTTCAACATTGGTCCATGAAATCATAATGTGCAGCTACAGCAGTTTCGTAGCGAAACTACTGTGTAATTTAAAAAACACAGTATAATACCAAATTTTAATTCTCCTGAGTATTTCTTCTTCCTGAAATGACTTTTTCACCTATCATGAAGCTTTTCACAACTGAAAATGTAGATACCATTCTTCAAGGTAAGCATCAAAAGGTAGAATCTCCTTGATCTCGTTGTTGTACGATGACTAACTGTTGTTGGAGAAGTCTTTGTAGCCTGAGGATTGAGACCAATTTCATCCTTGAAGCTGGACATAAACATGAATGTGGACCAGTCCCTATCTACTCTCTAAAGCTCATGCAAAATGATCAACTTGACTAAGCCGTGATGAAACAACGAGGTCTCACATGCTTCCTTCCTCAACTGGACCTTGTCACACATTTTTCCTGTTTGAATGCTCGTTTCGCTTCACTCTTCTTTAGGATAATATTTAAGCCTTCAAGTTCGTTCTTCAAACACCTACCTGACCTGTGCTCCTTTCTTTCTGTATACTCCTCCATGGAATTCATGCAACGTGAATATTAAAGAAGCCTGCACCATCTCAATTTCGATCACTGCCTCACTTGCAATGGATAAGGAAAGCTGCTTCGCTTGATCTTCAAAGAATTCAAATTGAACACCTGTCAATGTGCTCCTCATGCATGAATCCAAACCTAAATCATAACTGTGAATACTTGGCTCTTTTTGAAACTTGCAACCTAAGCGTACCAAGACACCTAATGACTCTAATGATGAGGATGAATGGCTGCATGTGATAGGCATGGTTCAAGGACTGACACATGGTGATGAAAAATTAATGAATTTTGATGGAAAAGGCAGTTAGACAAGATCTGGCACAAAATCCCTGATTTCTTAGTGCAACTAGTGTAAATTATGTGTTTTGTGCTACGAAATATCCTAGTTACAAAACTGTCTAGGTATTTTCGTAGGGCACATAGTGTATTTTTGTGAGTTTGTGCTATGAAAACTGCTAGTTGATTTTGAAATGCATGTAATTTTTGAAACAACCTTAACACATGACACTTTGAATAAATTTGGGACAAATGGTGGGTAAAAAAAGATTGTTGACCATATTTAACAAAGGGAACAAGACTCCTAGGACTTAGACATTAAAGCAAACATAGAAAAACTAAACCCGGACTAACACCTAACATTTACAATCAAACCGATGTGAACAATTTAGAAATTGCTTCTTAAGTGATAACAACTCCATTCACGTCAGTGGTGCAATCTATTCCTAGTAGAGTGGGATAGGGATTGTTGTCATCAACAATCTCTATCACTTCAAGATTTGCTAGTGCACTCGCACCTTCGATATCTATCGTTATTCCATGTAATCTTCCCATAGGTAGGATCTTTTGTTGGTTCTCCATTCACAATTGAATAAGAGAGCATTGCAGTGTAGGCCTACCCATGCGATCCCATGTTTTCTTTGGAAAGACGTTCACGTCTGATCCTAGATCCAAAATCACTTGATCCATTTCATATTCCCCTGATTTGCGCGGTCAATCTCATCTCTCTTCCTGTTCGCATTGTTTACTTCCCGTGCTTTTGGACTATGCGCGATTCTCCTAGCATAGTTCCAGCACATCTAGTGATGAGTTCTTGTAGCCCCTTCATAGCTTTGCTATCGCACAACAGCTTCATGCATGTCTCCAAAAATGTAGTGAGCACTCATGGGTCCATTTCCTGTTGTAGTTTGTCTTTACTTCCCAAAGTGGAGGCATCTGCCAAGCTCTTTTTAGCTTCCATGAATGTCTCCTTAGTGCGCTCTAAATCAAATTCTATTTCCTTTGTTGGAGCCTTGTGAACCCAGGCACTCTCTTCGAGTTGCTTTCCTTTGTCATCTCCTCTCATGATACCACTTCGGAGTGTTAACACTCAGGTTGTTCCCTTGCTTCCTAAAGGGAATACGGCCGAGGTAACCACTAACCAATCTTTTAGCTACAGGTTCTAGCCTACCTGCAACCAGAGAGGGCTCTCTCTTTGCAATTTAGCTTTGTTGATTAATGTTTTAGGCTAGCTATGGTGTACTGTTTTGTTTGAATTTGGTGGGTTGGTGAATTCAGATAGAATTGAGATACAAATTATAGGACAGTTTGTTCCATTGGGCAATGGAGTTGAGGTATTTGTGCTACTGAAAGTAGATTTATGAAGGCAGAATGTTGCTGCAGAGCCAGATAGGCATATGTGAAGCAATTTTATCAAATTTTTTATGAAATTATGGAATTAGTGAGTGAAAGGCAGTTAAGAATCTTTCACTATGCTAACAGAGAAAAATGAAATTATTGCTTAAGAGCAGTTAAGAATTCTTAAATAATTTTCACCATGACAGAATTAGTTTAGACATGAGCAATCAAGAATTCATATCCATGGCTAATCTAGAAGAAAACATATTTAGAAATAGAGATTGAACATAGGGTGTTACAAAACAAATCCTAGGCTATTCTTTTTCTCTACTTGCTAAGATTATGAAAACGTAGGAATTAGGGAATACACAAAAAACACATACATAGTTCAGAGAAACTTATTGCTTCAGCAAATGACACAGGAATTCTGCAACTAAACAGAGCTATTCATATCCATCTCCAGACAACATAAGAACCAGAAATATTCATCAGAATTTTTTTTTATCAAAAAATGTCTCCAGAATACAATAGAGCACTTCAGAAAGAATTACACTACAACCGAGCCTCAATATGTTATCTGAGGGGATATATATACAAAAATAGGGTACAAAATATCTCAGTAGAGAGTTATTGTGCAATAAATTGCACCACCAACTCTCTTACAAAAAGTAAATCAAAACATAAATATAGCATTTAATGATGAGATAGCCGCTATCTTTCTGTCAGACAGATTTTGAATTTATGGCTCTGGAAAGTGGGTTGTAGCTGTGCCTTTAACTCTGCGTTAATTGAGCCTGCTGTCTGGGTGCATTGGTGAGTCACTTGTATGGATGCTTGCTATGCCTGTGTGCTGATCTGCCTGCTGACCTGTATCGTGACTTGAAAACTTTGATTTTTCTCAAAAAAGGAAAAAAGAAAAGTGGCATTATCTGGGAAAAAATTCCAGCATTTCTTGCCACCAATTAGCTGGAAGTAGCTGATGCCTCCTCATTTTCACTATTGTTTCATCGGCCTCTGTATGTCTGTAGAAGTTTGGAGGCACCTCAAATAGATGATTTATTTCATGTTCAATAAAGAACAGATTTTCTAGCTTGTCATAGAGAGACTACCCAGAGGGAGGCCCTGCTTCTTCTGTGGAGCTGCTGGATGCTGTTATCTGATTTTCAACATAATTGTTGATCCTTGTCATATATTGATTATATGATAGTAGCTGTCCTGTGCCAGTCACTAGGCTTCGTAGTCCTTTGTCCTGTAGTATAGTCATTTTTGCTCTAAATTCATCAATCTCTACTTTCATCTCCTGACATTTCCTTTCCAGAGTTTGAGTAAAATTCCTCAAGGTCAGTACCTTTTTGGCTGTCAGGATTGTATCTGTTATGCTGCTTATTTCTAGAGCTGCCAGTTCCTCTCTAGTGCAGTTATTGAGGAAATGTATCATTCTGGTGGCCTGCTTGGGCATTATTCCCAGGGCTGTCCTGGCTCTTTGTATTTCCACATGAGCCACATCTATCAGCTCAACCTGCTCAAAAATTGCCTGAATGGACCTCCATTGGTCCTGTATAGATTGGTCAATTTTGGCCCAAATAATCTTCTTTATTTCTGCTAGGGTTTTACCTAGCAGTAATTCGCTTTCCAGATTTTTTACTTTGGCCTCTAAGGCCTTTATTTCTCTTTGTTTCTCTGCTACTATCATCTTTAATTTATCATAACTAGTCTCCAGCTTGGCCAGTCTTTCCTTGGCATCATTTATTTCAGTTACCTGAGTCTCAAGCTCTTTAACAACTTTCATCAACTCCTCCATGCTCATGCTGGATTCTGCTGCTGCTGTTGCTTCTGCTATTGCTCCTATTGCTGATGTAGCTGTGGTGGGTGCTGGAATAGCAGAAGGGGCTGCTGCTACTTGTGTGGGAGGGGCAGGTCCAAGATTTCTTAATGTTTGAGGGGGCTGGGAGGTTGACTCCCCTTGCTTGTCCTGCAGTGCTTTCTCTAATTCTGCCTCCATTTGTAATATTCTTTGGTTCATTACCAGAAGTAGCTCCATAGCATCATCTACTTGCTTTTCTTGTACATGTTCTACTGTTTGAGGGTGAATGGTAGGAGGCAATTTTTCATGCCTTCTTAGTGTAGCAATGTCATCCTCTTTCTTCTTCATAAGGGCTCTAACACCCTTTGGATCCTTTGGGTCATGTCCCAAATCAATTATTATGTCCTCCAGAATCTTTATTCTATTGTCCTTTGCAGAGGAAGACAACCTTTCAAAATCAAGTTGTCTGTTTGTGTTCTTCAGGGCTTCCTTTAGCTGATGGGCCAGCATTGCCCTATCAACAAGTGTTGCATACACCATTTCCCCAGTCTGTTTTTACAGCTCAATCTGATCCATGGGGTGTATGTCTTTGGAAAAGACCTCCAGGTTTGTTCTGTAGTAATCTGATGGGGTCTTTGGATGTGGGATTTTAGGCTTTAGATGGGTGAAGATCATTTTTTCTTCCTTCAGATCATAGGCAGCCATCAATCTTTGTTTTTTCGCTGGAGTTGTCTTCAAGAATTGCTCATAGAGCTGCACTCTCACCAATTCATTCTGTGCCTTGATCTCTATGAAGCCTTCTTTGATTGCAGCTGGTTTCTTTCCCTGTTGTCTTGTGGAGGACACCTCTGTGGTATGCTGCTGGGCCTGTTCTAGCTGAAATGAGCTAGTGGCAGTCTGTTGGCTTGTTGGCCTTTCTCTGCTGTGGCTTTCTGCCCGTTCTTCACTGATGTTTCCTTCTTCTATTCCAGGGTCTATCCTCGGCCTCTTGGCCTCTGGTTGCTGTGATGACCCTGTTGGAGGTGTGACCTCCTCCCTGTCTCTCTTTTTTCCTCTCTCATCATTGAGAGGAGTCTGCAAAACTGGGATTTGGGTTTGTTCAATTTGTTCTGGAGGGGCTTGCTCTGATTGCTTATCCTTTGATTTGCTAGGCTGCCCTGTCTCTACCTATTGTTGTTCATCCATCTTCTCCTTTCCCTTTGTTGTAGTTGTTGTTGCTGGAGCTTGCTGGGTGTCTTGTATAGCTAGAGCAGTAGAAGTGCCTTCTCCTACTTGGACTGGTTGTTTGAACAAGACTGTTGACAAGAATCCAAGTCAAGAGTTTTTTCCAAGTCCTTCACAGTCTGCTCCATTTTTTCTTCCTGAGTCAATTCTTCTACTATTGATTCAGGTACCCATTCATCTTGGTTGGCAAAGTGTTGTATTTGTGTGTATGGGCAATGCTTATAGGCTAGCAGCCTATATTTGACCCTCCTAACACTGATGAAACCTTCAAGGTCATAAGGGACCCACCAGAAGCTTCTTTTGAGTTTGAGCTGTTGCCCTAGTATTTGATCAGCTTCTTGCCAACCATCTTTCTTGTTCATGACAAATGGGCCTAGGTGGTCTCTGAACTTTAGGTTGGCTTTC
>APFE031218942.1:0-13535 GCA_000404065.3 Pinus taeda
TGACTTATGGAGTAAATATAAAAAAAATGTTTTATTTATTTACCATACCTCTCATTTATTTATATTTTTATTGATTTATCATACCTCTTTTACAAATATGGTACTTGGCCCATAGGATTCCCTTAAATAAAACCTATTCTTGAAAATGGGTGAATGGAAGGTTGTAATTCCTAATTTCAAGGGCTAAATTTACCTTTTTTACCCTCTCCCTTAAAATAAGGTGGGCTGTTTGAGGTGATTTGTAAAAATGTACTATGATACAAAATATTCACCCACTAAAAATTTAAAACCCCTTAATTTCCCCAAAGGGTGAACATTCACCCCTAAAATTTTCTATGGTCATGTAAACAACAAATAGGTTCTTTTTAGCATTATTTTTTTCGAAATTATCTGCAAGAGCTTAGTCATAATATTATATAATTTAACTGTATTGAAATTTGATATATACGTCAAAGAATAATGTATGACAACATTTCTATAATTTTATGTAATTTTATCAACTTTCCTAAGTTTACAACTAGTTATCTAAGTATTTTAATCAACTCCTTATGATTGAAGTAAGTTTTATTGAATTTTTTAAAACTCAAATATGATTGAAATGAGTTATATTCAATTTTAAAAGATGTTAGATATGTAAAAGATACAAATACCAGTTTTATTCAAATTTATTTTATTTGAAATTATCTACAAAATCTTAGTCATAATGAACATCACCAATAATTTGTTTTTTCTTTACACTGAAATCAATGTACAATGTTAAATTAATTATCTTAAATTTGATATACACCATATATCTAGTTACATCAGATCATAAATAGTAATCACATAGGATGAGAAATCAACATCTACACTAAAATCAATACATTTAATGCACACAATCAAATAGTATTAGAAATCAACATATTGTTGAAGTTTCTAAATTTACTTGGTTTAGAAACCCTTCATGCA
Organism: Pinus taeda; assembly: GCA_000404065.3. NCBI lineage: Eukaryota > Viridiplantae > Streptophyta > Pinopsida > Pinales > Pinaceae > Pinus > Pinus taeda. The sequence continues at coordinate 949 of APFE031218942.1, forward strand.
CTTTTTCTGATTTATTCCTACCTACTTGTTAATTTTCTTTAACAAGTTATTTACAAAGTAAATATTGAAAATAAGCACCAGTGCATTCTCAACATATTACAAATCAACAACCAAAAGAAACAAGAAAAAACACACCACATGACACTATTGTATTTAGATCAATGTCCCTAGAAAAACCTAATGTGGGAAAGCCGGTCCAACTATCTGTGGGTTTTCTTATTAAGAAATATTAGAGTACAATCTAGGTTTTGAAACTATCCTACCTAATAGAGAATTCCCTTAGTAGCTATATGTCACAGTTTGAAATAATTCTATTGGACGAAACCTCGAAAAATCCTTCCAGCAGCTCCTCAGCACAAAACTGCTTTACAACCCAAGCGTATGCCGAATATGTACTATGTCAGCCCCTCTCTATCTCATGCTGGCCCTGCATCAGCCTTTCTTCGTCTCTGTCAGCCCAGGAGGCCCTGCATCAGCTTTCTGGGCCTCTCTGTGAGACATGATAGCCTCTTTGCTGCTCCGCATAGCACTTGGCTACCTCTACATGGCCCTCCATGAGCCCTTCCTAGCTCTGCTTCAGTCTCCTTGGTTGTTGTGCTGCTCTCCCTACACAATCTCTACCTTCTCTATTTCTTTGTACCCAATTCCCCTTAGCTCCTCTCCTAATCATTGATTCTATCTCTCTTAGTAACCCCGCTCTAGAGAATAGTATGACTGATCACTCTGGTGTGTTCTCCAAGTGGCCCTCAAGCCTCCTCTTATACTTTTCATGTTGACATCTCAACAATCGAGATTAAGTCCCTAATCAACGGCTAAGATTAGGCTTGGCTTGATCCATGTGTTTTGGACCATTCTAACATAGCTTCATATTAATACACATTAATATTTATTTTCCATAACTTTAGACTTAGGGCCTCCATTAAAAATATTAATTATTTTAATATCTCCTCGTCTATTAAGTATCTACCCAAACCCTTTCTGGGTATTGGAGACCTCATGCGCGCCAACCTCTCCACCAAATTTCGTGGCTAGAGCACATCTGATGCTACCCAAATCAACACATATACACTCAAATCAGTGCATCTAGTGCTAGAAATCAAATATGATTAAGAATCAACATCTACACGGAAATAAATGCATCAAATTTAAGCTCAAACAAGTAATATTATAAATTTACATATTTAATGCAATTAATGCATCTAATGCAAGTGTTCAAGTAGAATTAGAAATATACATCTACAAACAAATCAATGCATATAATGAAATAAATCAAATAGGATTAGAAATCAACATCTATACACTAAAATTAATGCATCTAATGCAAGTAATTTTCTTCCCCTTCTCTCCCCCCTCGATCTATAATGACATCTTCTTGCATCTCTCCTTACTTATCTCTGTATGTCACCCCCAAGACACACATGCTATCTCACTTCATATCTGTCTATCTTTCCGTCCATCCCTTTATATTTCTCTTCTTCCCTCTCTCCTACTTCCATCTATATCTCTATCTCCCTTTGTCTCCCATTCTATCTTTCTTCCCTCATACTCTCCTCTTTCCATCTCTCTCCATCTCCCTTGTCACTTGCTCTCCCTTTTTCTCTACCTTTCTCTCTCTGTATGTCTTTCTTATTACCTCCATTTCTCTCCACCTATAACTCCATCACTCTCTCTCTACCTCCCTCTAAGTTGCTCTCTCTCTTCCTTTCTCTCCCTCCTCCCTTGATCTCCCCCCCTCGTCACTCACTCCCTCCCTCTATCATTCTCTCTCCCCTTTCCCTCCATCTCTCCTTTTTTGTCTTTTTATATCACCCTAAAACATACAAACTCCCTCTCCATATCTCCCTTGTCACTCCCTTTCTCTCTCTCTCCCTACCTTTCTCTCGCTATATGTCTTGAGATTATTCGTTCCCTATCATTTCCTCCAACTCCATCTCTTGATCTCCCTCTCTTTCTCAAACAATATCTCCTCCTCCCCCCCTCTCCATCTTTGTGTCTCCCTCTCTCTCTCTTTCTTACCTTTCTCTCCCACTCTCTCTCCTCTATATTTCAATAATTTTTAAATACTTTGGCAACTAAAATACTATGTCTAAATGGATATTTTATTTTAACTACATACACCAATTTAACTTTTTTATACAATACATATTTAAAAAGAAGATTTCAAATTTCTATTGTACATTCACGTGGAGGGAAAATGATAATTTTCCATAGAAATAACATCTAAAGTTTTTGAAAATATTATTGTTCCAGCCACCTCTATAAAATATACATGGAATGATTCATGTATTCCACATGAAACTATTTAGATTTTATTTCTTTAGGTAGCTTTAGTTATGTTACTTTGCATTTTAAAAATTATATGTTTTATTATTAAGATTTATATAAATTAGGTTAAATAAAAAATTAAAATCTTGAGTCACTTTGTATGACTCCTTTTGTGTTAATGGCTCCTTTGTTGACACCTATGACATACATCAGCCATATTTTTTAATGTGGTTGTGCTAGTATATATTATAATGTTTAACAAATTTTATATTACAATATGTTCAATAATATTATATTAGTCCAAAATTAATAAATATATATATCACCATGAAAATAATATTAGTATTGAAATTTCGTATAGTAATATCATATTTCATAAATAATAAATATAACATATAAAATAACATTAATAATAATTTTTAATTATTAATTTTAACAACGTTCTCATGACATCCATAACAAATAATTATATAGTAAAAATTTAGAATTTTAAAATGTGGTAAAAACTTAAATTTTAGATCTTCATTGATTCTAATATCTAAATTATGGGATTCAATTTTTTTTAATATAACCTCAATCGAGCCATAACACTCGATTGAGCCCCCGTTAGCCACATATATGGCTCAATTGAGGGTTTATGAAACCATCTATCAATCATTTTAAGTGTTCCATTGAGCCTCTAAAGTCCTAAAATCCACAATTTAAGCACACCTTCTGCAAAATTTCCTCCAACATGAATTTGTACCCTAGTGGACTTACGGAAGCATTTCCCTAACGAGGTGGGTTGATCATGTTGGATTCATGAAGGAATCCTCTATCTAATGGCATATGCGTTTGACATTTTCAAATTCATATGATATTTTTCATCCAATTTATTTTAAACATAATGTTCAAAAAAAAATTGAACAATTTTAAAGAGGTTGAATAAGAAATATATATCATAAAATATACACAACTTAAGAATTTCAAAAAATACCAATATATTCATTTATGACTCCTCTTTAAAAGGGTACTCTTGGTTTTTGAATTTATATAAATAGTTTAAAAATCCTTATCGAGCGCATGTGTCTACAAAATGCAATTGAATTATTACTTCACAAACTTTGAAAAACAAAAAAATATATAATTTTGAATAAAAAATAATTTTGAATATGAAAAAATTAGTTCTTCTTCTGTAGATCATGATCATATATATATATATATATATATGGAGACACACACACAATTTAGACTAATTCATGTTATGTGAACACACACATACATGTTAAGATCTGTGAAAGTTTGCCAGGATAAGCATTTCAGCTAATGGAAAATTCACGTATTATATGACATCAATTTTTTTTGCAAAAAATAACATTACGACAACAACATAATTCTCTACAATTTTCCTTTTTACTTCGAATCAAAATTCACAGTGCTTATATGAATTTTGAGGGTTGCAATTGAATAGAAGAGGGAAAACCTAAAATTTCATCGCCACATTTGGCCCAAAATTGTAACCCATCTTCATGCATTCATCCTTATATAGTTATTCATGTCAATCCTTGATGATATTTATGTCAAACATCAAGCTTGTAGTGCCCTCCCACATTGACTTCTCTTGTTGTGACATTTTAGTGATGGTATATGACATTCACAACACATCATCCCCTAATAAATTAAACTTTTAAATCTTGAACTGTAATGGTGGAAATGAGATTAAATCCATTTTATTCTTGGAACATATATCAAATTCTAGTTTTATTGCACATGACTATTAACAAAATTTCCATTATACATGTTTATAACCTTTAATTTCATGTGGATCATCGTCTCCTAGAGAGATATTAGCACCATTACTATTATAGTGATATGCTACAAGCCAATCCTTACTAGTTTTCGTATGAATAGAAGCACTAGGATCAATAAATATGCATGAACATAAATTACTATTGATAAAACAACATTTGGAATACAAAAAAATGAGGTTCATTAGAGAAATTTTGAGGTCTAAAATGGACCTCCTAAGGAATATTATAAAAGAATAGTAGAAGTAATAAAATAAGATTAGATTGCATGATCAAATTATAGAGAGAAAAAAAGAAAAAAATCAATTTTCAACTCGTATTTTTATTTTATCTCCATATGATTTTACTCAATATTTTACCAAGAGCACTCATTGGATGCAAAATTTAATTCCTCATCCAACGAGTCCCGATGTTGCATATTTTCGATGGGCCTTATTACACGAAAAATGGAAAATACATGATAAATGATTGTAATAATGTTTTTTTATGTATTTCTCATTTTTTCTATAGCATGGTCCATAAAAAGTATCCAACGTGGGTACTCTTGGGATGAAGAATTACATTTTTCATCCAACAAGTTCTCTTGCTCGAAATTAGCATGGTCCATAAAAAGTATGCAAAGTGGGTACTCTTGGGATGAAGAATTACATTTTTCATCCAACAAGTGTTCTTGCTCAAAATTTGAGTAAAATTGTAGGGATATAAGTTAAAAATATGAGTTGAAAAACTAGTTTTTTAAATTTTTTTATTTTTTACTCCAAAACCGATGAGTCATCTTGCATGGTTGACATCATCATCTTGAATCATATTGGTTCTTATAAAGCTGATTTTTGTTGTACATTTTTGTTTTGAGACCCATTTTAGACCTCAAAATTTTTCTAATGTTTGAAATCATTGTTAACATTCTCTATGAACAAAAAATCATCAATTATTAATATATTGGAACTCACTTAACTTCATTTTTCTCCAATCCTTATCATAATGTCGATACTAACCACAATAGAAGTATCTTTAATTTCAATACTTACCACAATACAAGTATCTTTAATTTCTCTTTAAGTTGGTAACTCTTCATGTGATTTTATATATTTCTTAAATCATTTGTTCATTTCCAATGGATTTTTATTTGTTTAGATGTTTCCCTTTGGCTACCGACAAGAAATATAAACTCTAATATTGGTAGATATGATTCTTTCATTATTAATACCTTGAAATTCATCAAATATAGGTGGTTTTTGTTTTATTCTTACCTCCAAAACCCATGATAAACATTTATATTCATCCAACATTTTATTCAATGTAATACTAACTATATTGGCACTTGAACTATTTTTGTTAATATCAACTAGTTTTACCAACTTAGTATTTAAGCTCTTTTATTCTAGTATGAAAATTACTAATATTTTTTATTTCCTCCATTTTAATTAAGAAAAAATATATATTGTTTAAAAACAACACTCAGCTTCTATTGCTAATATCAACATATTTGACCAACTTAATATTTAACCTATTTTATTCTAGAATGAAAATTATTAATATTTTTACTTTCCTCCATTTTAATTAAAAACATTTTATTTTTTAAAAACAACACTCAATTTGTATTTTTCATTTTATTAAAACCTTTTAAGTGTCTCCCAATTTTGTTGGGATGTTTTACATTCTTTTGGTTGGATGTTTTACATTCTCTAGTTCTTGGAATGATAGATTTGTCTTTCATGGACATTCTCAAGAGAACATTTTCTTTAGTCTCTTATCTTTCTCAATATTGAATTGAAGTTTTTGGAACTATTACATTGGCTTTCCCAAACATCATACCTTTCCATTAAAGTAAATATCTTAAATTTCCAATTTGCTTAGTTTTAGTTGTTTAACCCAATTGCTTCATTAAAATATAAATTCACAAATATGTTTTTCCTCTTATAAACCCAAAAAAATATATTTTCTTATCTCTATAACATTATCTTATTTCTATAATTGTAGTTAACCATTTATTAACAAAGTAAACGAAGGTATATTATCTTATTTCAATAATGGTAGTTAACGATTTATTAACCAGGTAAAGGAAAGTAAACTGAACTAGAACAAAAACTAAAAAGAACATTTTTTAGAAAAATAAAAACACTCAAATCAAGAACACTAAACTTACCATGTAAAAATTGCCTTCTAATATATTTTGCAATAATCTCTTTCCTTGATGGATCTTTTCACCTAACAATTAAATGTCAACTCTTTTAGGAATTACCAGGACTGGTTGCTGTGGGTATTCTACTTGACTACAGCTCACAATAGTGACAACTTTGTCTAACCCTCAATCCATGTCTCAGCTCTTCAAGCGATAACTATGGTTGTTTCCTTTAATAGTAGTGGCTCTCCTCTTAAAAACCCTTCACTAGACTAGACTGACGAGGATGGATGGACCGAAGCTCTTTTGAAAAACTTAAAGTAACATTAAATTACTGATAACACTTTGAGTAAACGAGCCCTGTTTTGAATAGCTAGCAGCGTAGCTTCCCTTCCCTTTTTCTTTCTATAGTTGAACTGAATGGAGTGATCGATTGCTATTCTGGCCTCACTTATCGTTATCCAGTTCAGCTTATGTCGTGTTTTATTGAGGAAACTAACCTGATAAACCTTCAAATCATAATATCTCTGTTGCAGTCACAAGTTTGTGTTACAATTTGTAACTTACAATTGTGTTACATGCCCGGAAGAGCACTCATGATAGCGGCAAATAGTTTTATTTGCAAATTGATTCTTTCGATGGAACGTGGCATAATTTCATAATCTGAGCTTAAATAGATTTTGTTATTTAGGTATGTTATTTTTTAAAAAATATTTTTATCTTAACTCGTAATTTTTAAGAATGTCTTGAAATTAGAAAGTAAAAAATGAAGATATTTTTTATTAATTTTATTCCATTGAGATTGTTAAATATTTTTTAATTTACAATCAAATTAATTTCAAACCTTTTCCTCTCGTTCTTACATCCGCCTCTCTGTTCTAAAATTGTAACTAGTCATGTATGCAGCGGATCTTCGAGATGTGTGTATTTTGGACCGCATATTTTTATCTCCATGATAGAATTTGGAATACTTAGAAAATATAATGGATACCAACAAATTAATAGTTGTAATTCGGTCCTGTCATAATCTAGTTAATAGATTATGACATGTTTGGATGTTTCTGAATTTACACACATATTTTGAAAACGTTTCGATTATGCTACCTCGAATTAATGGTTTGTATTTATTAGATTCCACTCCAGAAACGGGGTTTAATGAACATATGACGCATATATTACTGTCGTTTTTGGATGTCGTCGAGTTTCCTGCTATGATTTCAAACGTAAAGGACGATAAGCCATTATAATAATTATATTTATGATCTAATCCAATATTTTTTATGAATTTGAATTTATCTAGGTTATCAATCATTTACAAGAGCGCCCTGCGTATAATAAAAAATGGATAATATTTATAACAAATTCATACGTGTAGATAAAAGAATTGGGAATATTTTTTATTAATTTGTATTTATTTTGTATTAAATAATACAAAAAATTGTATTTTGAATTACGGGTAATTAGATTAAAATCTCTTATTATGATTAAGACCAAAAGATATCTTGAAATTTATTAAAATTTTAATTTATAAATATCTTTAAAAAAATAATCATGAAATAAAAAAATAGTTATATAAAAGATTAAGAATAAAAATTGCTACCTCCATTTCTTCATGGTAAAATCATTATGCAGTTGTATATTTAGAAATACTGCAGAATGTTACGGGAAATAGAGAATTCGGGAGACGGTATTCAATGGAGACCGATATCAGTTAAAATATATAATAATAAGATGTACAAAATTCGAAAGCAAACAGCTAAACTTGTGCGCTGGATAATAGAAAACTATTGCAAATACAGAGAAACAATTTTTAGTTTCCTGCTACGGTTTATGGCGGAGAGCTGATCCTCAAGGTAGGATAAGCACAGAGCGGAACTTGCCTTGGAATCGTCACTGCACACGCTTCCGTCATATCCAGCTTGGACGGATCACCTTCAACTCTCCAATCGAAAGTGTACATCAATTGAGCGAGTGCGAGCTCAATAGTGGGAACAGCCAATGAAGCCCCTGGGCATCCTCTCCTTCCTGACCCAAACGGTATCATGCTGAAGTCTGATTGGTCCGTTAAATTGATATCTTCCATAAATCTCTCTGGCCTGAATTCAGAAGCATCTGGTCCCCACACGTTGGGATCCCTTCCTATAGCCCACAAGCTTACCATTACCATAGTTTTGTTAGGGATATAGTATCCTCCTACCGTCACTGCCTCTACAGATTCGTGAGGAATCGATAGCGGCACCGGTGGGTATAATCGAAGAGTCTCTTTCACCACAGAGTGAAGGTATCTCATGGTTTCCAGATTCGACTCCTTTACATTACCATGTTGACCAACGACCGATTCGATTTCTTCATACAATTTCTTCATTACATTGGGATGCCTGAGCAGCTCACTCATTCCCCATTCTAATATAGTTGATGTCGTCTCCGCGCCAGCACCGAACATATCCTGCACAAATACGAATCCAATGGTTGAAAATAATGTATAATATATATCAAATGTATAATATATATCAAATGGCAAAAACCGAAGGAACATACAAGAACGACAGCCTTGATGGTTTCCCGTGTAATTTTGGTGTCGGTCTCAGCCAAATGGAGCAGCACATCTACGAAGTCTTGAACATGAGGCTCTGCTTCTCCCTCTTTCTGGCCATTGGAGGCCGTGGCCATGAGATGATTAACATTAACATGGTCGTCTATTATTTTCTCGGCAAATTCATTGAATGTTTTATCAATTTTCTTCATCCGCCGCTTGGTACCTTGCAAATCAAGCCAATCCAAACACGGAATGAAGTCTCCAATGTAGAACTCTCCCAACGTAGCTGCCAACTCTACCAACAGCTCTTTGAACCCTTTGAAATCACCACCCAAATCGTCGTCAGAAAATTTCCTCTTCACCAGCATTCGCCAAACTATATTAGAGGTGAGAGTAGTGACGACCTTACTCACATTCACCCCCATTCGTCCGCTCTCACTCTCCTTGCAAATTGAACGGATCATCGCAGACACCTCTTCCTCTCGCACACCCTTGAAGGACTCGATTCTTTTGGCGGTGAACAGTTCTAACACACATATTCTTCTCATTTGCCTCCAGTGATCTCCATACGGAGCAAAGACCACATCTTTAAAATTGAAAAACATTAATCTCCCAGAGGCTCTTTGAGGTCTGCTGGCAAAGATCAAATCATGAGTTTTGAGAAAATGTTTGGCTATCTCAGAAGAAGAAACTACGACAGTAGGGACTGAGCCCAAGCGGAGAAACAAAATGGGACCATATTTGTCAGCAAGGCCTTTAAAAAAGCGATGAGCGGGGAGTCTGAGTTGGTGAAGGTTTCCGACGACGGGCCATGGATAGGGTCCTGGGGGAAATCTGACATTATACCTTCTCTTTTGCAATAAGCATATTACGAAGAAGAAAGAGAAGAGGGTACAAAGAATAGCTGCTGTGGCAGCCCCCCTACCAACTACTGTTAATGTTACAGGCAGAGAGACAGACGGGCGCAAATTATGAAATGTCATATTGCACTGTATGGTTGGAAAGGAAGACCAATCTGCTATATATAGCATTTATCCGGATAAAATAATAAAATATCTTCAACTATGACCTGGATTCCACGGGATCAATAATCGAATTCGTATCAGATTTCCAATGGAATATAGCTTGATATTTTCGAAGGGATAAAAGGATTGATATCCGAGGGTTCCTTTAATTCGTTTCTTTTCATGGTGCAGTTTCAGCAGTGTTCAATTTTCCTTCGTAGTTTTGCATTGTATGTCTGTGTAAGTAGCTATCCATTTGCCGGCAGGTTTCGTACAATCCAAAATGGTCCATATGCACAAGTGGGCAAACGCGTCCAAAGGGGCACAAGTGGGCATAATGTGAAAGGAGTGAACGAAATCACCCGTACCATTCAGCAAAATCGACAATTTGATTTAATGAAATCGACAAAATATAAAAATCATCTAATCTGTTATTTTTAATATATTCTCCACTTCTCTCGCGTTAGTATTTTTATTTTTGTTTTTTCCCTGGCGGGCAGAGGGAGGGGAATCGCCAGTTTTATCAAATTCTTATTTTTTTCCTAGCAATAGTCATATTTTTATTTTTATTTTCTAGCGGATGAGCATAGGAATGGTTACTTAGGTCAATTTTATATAGATAAGTTAGGTAGATATCAACCTCCTACATAACACAGTTTACCAAATAAACTATTCCAAGAAATTTTATGCATTAATATTTATTCTTTCAATATAATATAATATGTGTTAATTTTTTTCACTTTGAAAAATATATATAACTAAATATATAAAAAATATTTAAAAATTACATTTTCTAATACTTTATTGTATTTGTAGTCGAAATATTTTTAAAACACAGATTTATATAATAAAAACAATTGTTTCAATAATAAACCCATTTCTCCATTTGAGACTATACTTACATTAAAAATTACTTGCTAGGAAAAGTTGCATTGTAGCCAGGATAAATAATATATATTTTTATGGTCAGGAAATATATCATAATGCGTGGAAATTACATTTATACTTTTACATGTTATAGTCTCATATTATATATAATGTCCTTTGTATTACTAATGATGATAATATAGAATGCAATGTGTTGTTGCTAAAGTCGAGATCATCATTGTTTAGCGTGAAGAAGGATATATTCAAACTAATTTCCATAACCAACGTGATATTTTTTCCTTATTAAATTGAGGGAGATAGATCTCAGGAGGTCGATAGAGGTCAGGCAAGCAGGAATAAAGTAAGTAAGCGCGCCGGCTCTATTTTATCTATTTAAAATTGTTTGCGTTATCCTCATAATTACTTTAGTTGAATAGAATATACATTAATAGAGAAACTATTGTTATGCAAAAATGATTACTAGAGGTAGATTATCCCAATGAAATGAACCAATAAATAATTTTCCTTGGTTTTTTTATGTGATTTAATGTAGTAAAAATTATCTTTAAACTTATAAATAATTTTCCTTGGTTTTTTATGTGATTTAATCTAGTAAAAATTATCTTTAAAGGCTATTTGTAGAAAAAGAAGATTAGAAAAAGAAGATTATTAGAGGTAGATTATTTTAAAGAAATGAACTTATAAAAAATCTTATTTGATTTTTTTATGTTGTTTTAATTTCGTAGAAAAAGAAGATTATTAGACGTAGATTACTCCAATGAAATGAACTTATAAAAAATATTATTTGGTTTCCTTAGGTTGATATAATTTATTAATTGGTTTCTTTATGTTGATTTAATTTGGTAGAAAAAGAAGATTATTAAAAGTAGATTATTCCAATGAAATGAACTTATAAAAAATATTGTTTGGTTTCTTTATATTGATTTAATTTATTAAAAATTATGTTGTTCTAAATTGTTTCTGTGAACCCTTATAATTAAAAGGGATAATAATATGAAGAATTGTTGTTAAGTAAAAATATTTACACAATATTTGTGGATGAAGATTATTAGAGGTAGATTATGAAAATGTAATGGATTTACAAATATGTTTATAGTAATTTTATTTTGATACTTTATGTTATGAAAAATATTTTACATGGTATTATTCTAGTAGATGTAAAAACATGATATCTTTTTCATGACTCTTTTTCATGACACATTGATTGTATGTTAAACTCATATTAGAATAATATATGAAGTGTTTTTTGTGGTGTAAAAGACATGTGAAAATTGATGTGGGATTCATGCACCGTAGAACTTTTGTCTTATATGGTATGTATTTAGGTTTGATTAGGAATTATTATATCTTTCTTTTTAAAAATAATTATTCATGTGAATGAGGATGAGACAATATCCTTTAATACGTAGGATTGGTTACTTTTGTTCTCGTTGATCTTTATCCAAATGGATTAAGAGACTAAGATTGTTGTGACATATAATATTTATAAGTGAGTACTCATGATCTATAACCTATTCACTAAACAACTCATCTCAATAGATTTATGAAAATAAATTGAAGTCTATACTATGAAAATACAATTTCTTTTAGATTCTAGATTTACTATTATAATTTTGTTCTATGCTAATTCTCATCGATTAAAATACTCCTTTAACTTGACTCCTTCAACTTTCCAATTCTGAAAGCATCAATATCAATGTAAACCTATATAGTGATCCAATCCAAATCAATTCCTTAATTGCAATGTGAAATGATTTTATATAAATAGTCTAATGACACTTGGTTAGGGTGTTATATTCAGAATAAATGCTTGTTGTGGGAAGAACGCTAGAAATTTTAACTCTTTATTGTTTGATAATGCATGTGTTACAAAATATGTGGGAGACGCAAAAATGGTAAGTAGTTATGTGAAAATATATTTTTCATAATAATTGTGTAGAAATAGTTGTAACAATGAGAAAAAGTTATGTGAAAATTTAACTCCA
>APFE031218944.1:0-19138 GCA_000404065.3 Pinus taeda
TGTGTGTGTGTGTGAGTCAAAATGTTCGCGCCCAGCGCGATACAAAAAATAATACATGTCCAAAGTCTATACAGCCGCTGACAGCATACTCCTCAAAAAATATGCAAAAATGAAACCTAGGCGTCTAAACACGGTTATGCTCATGATAGCATGTCACCGCTCACACCAAATGTCTCAACAGATGATGGACACGAGTAGACACTCCCACTGTGTGCTTCTGATAAGCTCTAGGTACATCCGCCAATCTGCCGTAGTCTGGAATACCTCGAGTAAGTGCCTCGAGGTTCTGTACGAGATCATCCTCACCCTCTATCTGAGGATCCACTGCAGGTTGTGCTCTGTGCACATTGTGGGGCAAGTCAGCTGGTCGCTCTGCACCAACATCTGTATACATATATAGACGTTGTAAGAAATAAGCATCTATTAAAACAAAAAAAACTTAAATACATAAAAACATTAAAAAAACAAAGAGTTCTTACCCAGCTCCTCATCCCAATCCTCTCCGTCAGGCAAAGGGAGATCAGGATCTCCAGTGAAATCCGTGCCCGCATAGGGCTAGTCCTCAATGACGATCATCTGGTGTCGGAGCCAGATAAAGAACTCGGGCCTCCAGGACATCTGTTGGCCCCCTCCTCCTCTGGGCATAAGTTCTGCCCATCGGTGCAACCTCGGTTCCCTCAACACTGGGTTTGATACTATTCCTTCGGGTACCCGGAAGATTGGCAGTTGCTCTAAAAAGAAAGTCACAATGATCGACCCATATCCAAACTATTTGTTTCCATCTCGCTTACATTTGGTAAGCTGCTGTTTAATGTTGGTCGTCACCACCGTGGCCCAATCAAACAATGTCGGATGGAGACACTCAGTGGCCAGCAGCAAATGATTTTTGCTGGCCTCATGGGGTGCCTGTATCCCAGTTGCCCGGGTAATAGTAAATAAAATGACTCGCAGAATCAAGCTAGGCACAGTGTTGATATCTACCTTCCTGCTGTTTGCTCCAAACCGTGCTCCAGGACACACTCTTTCCTTCACCTCCTCGATCATCTCCCCAGAAGGTCGACTGCCTGTCAAAATAGGACGTGCACCTCGCCGTGATAACCCAGTGATGAAATAGACATCGGAAACATCCAACTCCAATGTCTGATCCTTCAGGCGAAATACCTGATCCTCTACATCCCAAGCATCTGCTATGAAGCGTAGTAGCTCAGGTTGTGCGCATAGGTATGAAGTATGGAAGAATTTTTTCAATCCGCAGTCTCTTAGAGCATTCATGCAGTCATCGTCCTCCAAGGCCAGGGCATCGACTTCATTATGCTCTCATTCCTTCCATTCTAGAACCATTTTTAGCGAAATCCTGCAACCAAAGGTAAAATTTCAATTGTTAGATCATTATTAAAACATAAATTGAAAGAAATTTGCGAATTTAACGGTCCAATTTGGTGAAAAATGGGATCGCGCGGTTGGCGCGACCCCTATAGGGAAAAATCGCCATTGGCGCATTCCCATGCTAGAAACCCGCGCCAATGGCGCAACCCCAAAAAAATTGCAAATCCCTTTGCAGGGGGCTGAAATATGGACAAAAAACTTGAAAAATGGAATGAAAACAGAGCTAGAGATAAGGCCTCTTACCTGTTGCAGACGGCGGCTTGAATGGTCTCCTGGATCGATTGCAATCAGCAGCTAAACTTTGCACCAAAAAACTCTCCAACAGTGAACTCACAAGGTAAAAAGTGAAAAGTAAATTTATTTTTTACTATTTTACTATTTATAACACTATTTTGACCTAAAAATACATTAGAAATGATATTTTTTGAGTATTTTTAGGATATTTTCATGTTGAAGTGGGTTTTACGTTGTTTTTTGAATGATGACAGGGCTTGGTGCAACTCAAACGAGCTTCTTTTTAAATTTTTCAAGCTTGGTAAAACATGAAAAAATGTTACTTATGGTCTGCTTTCAGCTCTTTTCCTGACCTTTTAAAGAGGAAAAGATCGCCGAGTTATCCCTCTTGGCTCATTAAAGGTTACTAAGGGGTGGTCGTTTTAAGTTCTTTTATCGACCGTTAAAATATAAAAAGATTACCGGGTTTTTGTCGTTTCAAACTCGTTAACAGTTACGAAACTTGATCACTTTTTTACTTTTTCAGGTCGAAATCACTATTCATGAAAAGTACTCCTCGGTCGTAATGATCGGGCAGTTCTTTCGGGCATCATTTTATACTTTTTCGGCCCCGAGAGACACAACTTTACGAAAAAGGACACCCCTGGAGTTTCCTTTTCTGTGTCTTTTTCAAACTCTCTAAACATGAAAAAGACTCCGAGTTTTACCTGTGTCAGACTCATTAAACCCTGACGACATTGGACTCACCATTATGACGAGACTCGAGCTTCTCCTCCCTAGGGCTCGTTAAACTGTTACTAGGTTGGATTCGGCCGAAGGTCGAACTTATACCACAAGCATATGCTATCCCCATCAAGCTTGTTAAAAATAATTGGGGTACTCGCCAGAAATGGTGGGGGAAAAAAGAAAATTTTGGGAACCATAATTATTGTCGTGTCGGCAGTATGTCGCTCTTGAACATGGCATTGCTTTGCTTTCGTGTCGGGGTGGGGATATCTCATCTCATTCTTCACTTGCCTCCGTGGGTTTGGGTAATCCTATTTGACCTCTCATCTGCTCATTGCCTTGTCATCATGACCTCTGATCCATTGATGTCAAATACTGCCAACTCCACTATCGTGCCGCCGATATGTTCAAGAGAAGTTGACCTCTGAA
Source organism: Pinus taeda (assembly GCA_000404065.3). Lineage (NCBI taxonomy): Eukaryota > Viridiplantae > Streptophyta > Pinopsida > Pinales > Pinaceae > Pinus > Pinus taeda. The sequence goes on from APFE031218944.1 coordinate 2,776, forward strand.
AGAAACCACCTCTATCTGATAGTTCATAAATCTTAACATTGTCTCTTCCCGTCTCGTGTCGATGATGTGGGAAACATTATGGCCCACCTTCGATGAAGATCACTTCCTGTGGACTTCAGCTCATTATCCAGGAAAGTGACCTAGAGACTCCCTTCCAGTACCTTGGAGCCTACATGCCTCAATGGCAGGTTCTTCGTGTTCGACGCGAGGTTTTCATCATTGGCCTTCGATCGGATGACTCTACGGGTGTTCGACATCGGCTCATTCATTCACACGCCGTAGATTGTACCTATAGTACCTTGAGGGCCATCGTCATTATTGGTGGTACCTCTCACGTCTGTTAACAACTTTCATCATTGGCTGGTAATCAGATGATGTTCATGCATGTTCGACTTCAGCTCACATGTTCACATGCTTGAACTTGTACTTATGTTCAGGTCGAGGTGGAGCGCAAGACCCTGGATTGTGTCTGTTGTAATCCAGGCGTGATTTTGATACATGACTCATTCACCGGATGGCTGTGACCATACCTGAGTCAATTCATTGATTCTAACCAGATGGCTGCGTCCATACTACAGATCTTGATCATCATGTACTCTCTTATGGATGGTTGCGACCATGCCACATACATCGTGTATTTGAACTATCAAATTGTATCTCTCAATGCAGATTCTCGGTGGCAGCTATGTATGTTCTTGTAAAGCATTTCACCCCTCTCTCTCTCTCTCTCGGGCCTCATGCTTTAGGGGGCATCTGTTACACAGTAATTTGTCACCGTTGGTCACCGTCCCTATTACCCTTGTTTTCATACATTGGAGGACGCATTTATGGACCTGTGACCAGTGACATAACCTAAGAACACTTGCATCATATTCCCCTGAGTATGTACTTCATGTTCCCTGAAGACACCTTTTGCAGATTATCCCTAAAAAATGCCCTTTTTCCATTAGCCTGGGTTCACAGTGTCTTACCTGCGCCAATGACTCAGTTCCTTAAAAGGGGGTGCACCCATTGACATTCTGTCATAGAAAAAAGCCCGCGCCACCTAAATTTGGTTATGATTTTTAGCCAGCGTGCACTCATATGTTTTTTCCTCTTTGTTCATGGAGTTCTCTGAGGGAAAAATCCTCATGAAAGCGGTCGAGTGTCATCTTTTTATCCATGACAACTAAGTTCACTGGCTTTTCAGGGATAATGCTAATCTTCAATAGGCATCTTGATACAATGCATACTCCTTCCTCCTCCATCTATAAATGACTATCCCCCTGCATTAAATCAACTAGTTTTGCTAGAGCTATTGTGAGTGTTGAAGTAATGCTGGAGTGATAATGAGAATTGTAAAGTATAGAGGGGTTATGCTGCCGAAATATTGAGAGAGAAGAGGTCACTTTGCAAGGTGTATATAGCTGCTTGCCCAGTCAGAGGAGGTTCAATGTCAGAACCTTTGGTTGTAATCTTTCTCTATTTTTACTCATTAATAGATGACTATCATTATGGTTCCACTCATGTGTCTTCATCATGGTAATTGAGTTATATCTTTTCTGACCGATATATAATTGCATATACTGGATTTTATGCTTGTGTTTGTATCGTTCTTCGCATGTGCAGGTGTCCATTCATGAGGATCGTGGGGATTGTGACCAGTCGGAGCAAAGGAACGGGAGCAACGATTCTTCTACAACTACTAGCGTTGGAATCCGGGGTAGACCATCATGATCGATCTCTGATTTGTGCAATTAGGAACCTGCGTGTTAGCGTTGTGTGATTGTTGCTAGATCCGTGTTGTGCTAGTGGGATCGCCTCTGTCTGCAGAGGGGATTTACTAGTTCAACAGGGGCCATCACTAGTTTGTCCATACATGTTTAGGTTTGTACCTAAGCTCTTTATTGCTCATCAAGCTTGATGTAGACATGTTTATCTTGCACTTTATATGAGGATTTCAGTGCTATATTTTCATTGATTGAGTATGACGCAATCATGGATCATTCCATATTTTTAAACCACTTAAGAAAGGTTGGGCTTGCCATGTAAACTGGTACTCTGAGCCCAACAATAATCCTTACTCTAAATGGCTCCCCAAACAACCTGTCCTTCCAAGTTGGCAAAAGGACTTGACATTTCATTTCTTTTTAGATAAGTCCTTCTAGTTTCAGGCACAAGGACTAGAGCACAATTCGATTTGCCACAGCGTATAAGATAGTGAGCTTAGCCCATGAAAGGAGGTTTACTTGTGAGTAACAAGTATTGGACCATTTAGTGTGGTAGATGGGACCAATGGAGAATGACTGTAAACCTTACAAGAAAGTATAGGCTACGTCTGAGTGGGATTTTATTTAAATGCAGCGTTCCTCCATGCCCTTTCCAGCTGTAGTTACACTTTTTTTGTTTTATAAATATGCCCCTACAAGCTTTAGATATCCAAGTTATCAACATATCTCACATAGTTCCCAACAGATGCCCATGAGGGGTTTCGGTTTGCATTCCGCTGCTGATTCTCAACTGCTCATGGACTGATATAAAGTTTGTTTGATTTGCGAGGAAATGATGGATTTAGGAAAAACAAAATCATTGGCAAGTTAATGAGGTAGGGAATGGCCAAGAGTAGTGAATGAGGGCAAATCTGAAAGGTAGAATGAGACTGGAGGACTACAATCAACTGGCTGAAAAGGAATGTAATTCAAAACAGTAGAAAAATAGACTTGGAGAAAAACAAAGAAAGGACAGAAATACAACTAAACTAACATCAAAATGAAATGAACTCTAACCTACTCAGGAGGTAACCACCAATGCAGTGGTTATTGGAGGTATCTCTTCAGATGCTGGCCATTAACAGGGAATTTTTCAGTTTCTCCCTGTACTATTTTCAATCTGTGAGTTCCATGACCAATTTTTTCCACAACTTGGAATGGGCTCAGCCATGAGTGTTGTAACTTTGTGTGCTTACTTGTTGGCTCACTAATGAGAGATTAAAAGTAAATAAATTTCTCAATGAAATATATCACCTCATCTTCACTTTTGTTTATAAGTTTTTCATGCTCCTTTTTGTTAATGGCTGTGTTTCTGAGTGTTCTTTCGCAATGCAAGAATTCATAGATTTGATTATCACCTTCGAACACCTGCCAATTTGGGATGTTATCAGTTATAGATGCTTTGAACATCAATTCAACATAAAATTTATTCTTGTTTAATCTAAAATTAGGCAAAAGTTTTGCAACCATAGCAGCCATTTGATCGACATCATGGTTATACTTTCGAGGTATGTATGTGACATTGAAAGAATCGAAATTGTCAATTAAACTCCATACCTCATGTTGGTACCTCACCAGGTGTGGCGAACTATAGTGTGTCTTTTTCTTTACTTGGTCCACCATTATTTGTGGGTCATCAAAAGCTCTTAGATTTTCTACATTCCTTTCAATGGCTCTTATTAGGCCTTTTAGCAAGCTTTCATGTTTTGTTGTGTTACTAGTGCGCGTGCATTCCAACCGATTGGCCATCAAACGTTGGTTCCCTGGTGGGTCAATGAAAATTCTCCTAGCACCTGCACTTTCAATACAGTTAGAGTCATCAAAGTGGAGTGTCCCTAAAATAAACTCTAATGTTACGCTAAAAGAACTACTTCATATGCAATTAGTCCTATCATCTACTATAATACAAGGTAATTCGTCAGTTGGATTGTGGTGGTGTTTAATTCTTTCTTCCAACTGTGTGTTTGTCAAAGCCTCCTTGAATGTTTCTGCATGACATTCTCCGAAACAGGTTTTTGTGGCATAAACATTGAAAGTATAATTCCCAAGGATAGAGTTATAGAACATCACATGTTCATTGGGGTTGTTTGGTTATGTTACCACATACTTCATGTATCTTTCCCAATCCACTCTTAGCATATCACCTTTTCCCCTCTGAGGTAACAAAAGATGGGACCAATCAGTTGAGAAATATCCATTTAGATTTGATGACCAGTCCCTCCTAAGCAGCATTCCATAAGCCTCGGGTATATCCACTACCACTATATCAATGACTTGAGTGTATTGAGGTTTGGTAGCCATCTGAATCAACACATCTTTCAACTCCCCAATAACTCTCACATTTGTTTTGTCTAACTACATAATTCAAGTTTCAGTTTTATCGGGTATTGTTTGAAGTCTCTTAGCGACAAAATAAGGCATAACAGTGGATGAGGCACCAAAGTCTACCAAGCAATTGTGCACATTCATGTTGAATATTTCAAATGTGATAAGGAATGGTGGAGTCATATATTTAGATTTCCTCCCTATCATGGTTGCACTGACATCTTGGGGTTTTCGATTTATTTTAGATAAAGTGGCCTCCATAGCTAATGGTATTTGGGATGGACTAGAGGTACTTACAGGTTTGGACATTGGCCTTTTGGTTTGGGTACTTGAGGTAGTGGGGCTTTGCAGTTCCGCTCATTCATAGCTTTCAGCAACAAATCTCTTTGCTGGGTTAATTTTAACAAGTCAAAATATGTGATATTAGCCCTTGACTTCTTGAGATCTTCTTCAATATTGTAGTCAATGTTATAAACGTGATAGGGCAAGGTAAACTTACTTGTTTTTCCATTCTTAGATGTGATTTTACCATCTTGAGTCACCTTAGTTGCAGTGGGAGATGTCTTATCCTTTTCTGGATGGTTTGCAACTTGGGTATTCCTGGAATCACTACTAGATCTATCTTTTCCAATAGAAACTTCGAGAGTGGATGTTTTCAGAGGGCGAACATCTTGCTTGGTCTGGTCTATGGTTTTTTATCACACCTGGGAGTGGCCCTTTACTTTGCATGTGGATTTCATTAGCATTGATTTCTGGAGTGTTATCTCCCTCGTTGTCGTTTTGATTACTATGGAAATCCCATAGCACATTAATTTGGGTTTCCTCTTCCGAGGTTTCTTCTACTTGGTATTCCTCCTCATCTACTTGTTCTGGTTCGAGCTCCAGTATAGGTTCTTCTTTGCTAAGGAGAGATCCAATAAGAGCCAACTCTTTTGTGTTTAAAGCCCCTTCATTAGGTGGAGCAGGCAATGAAAGTTGACCATGACCACCTTCTATTTTCTTACGATAGAAAGGGTTGTTACAGTCTCCTCCATTACCACTAGTACTCTCTCCATGATTCCTTTTCATATCAATGACTGTGTTCATTAGTTTCTTAATGATCCGATGCAACCCTTCCAGATTCGTGGTGTCCTTTTCTTTAGTTTCAGCCCCTTTGTTATCATTTCCATTATTCCTCTTGGATGTCTTAGAGGCTTTCTTTTCTCCAGTTGTAGGGTGGCATGTTGTAAGACTAAGCATTTCATTCTCGACCTTTAATGCTTCATTGATATCACCTTGTAAGGTTTTCACATTACTCCTTTTAACCCACATCGCTGTAGAGAAAGGGAGAGGAGAGACATAGAACTCCATGAGCACTTCCTCAGTAGGTCTAGCAGTGGTTGGGATTCTGTTGAATAAGGTGTTGAACCAGATGTTAAAATCCTTAACCTTCTCCTTGGTTTCCATTTTCAGATAGGATAATTCTAAAACTAAGGCCGCAGGTGTTTTTTCATCACCAAACTTGTCTAAAAAGGCCTATTGAAAAGAATCCCAAGAGGTGATTCACCCTATTCTCAACCTGAAATACCATGTGGAGGCTGCACCAGTCAAAGTAAAATAGAATAGGGGCACACCACATCTTCATCGGCAACCCCCAACCTATGCAAGGCTAGGAAGAAAGAGCGAATATGGTTATCAGTGGTATCTCCCCACTCAGGGTCAAAGTTGGGTAACACTCTTTCTGTATTTTTGGGTAAGGGATGTTGCTGCCCAAGTACCGCTACAACATCCTAGGAAAGCTAGGGAGGGAGTGCTCCTGGAGGAGGTGGGGGTTGATTCCCACCCGGAGGAGGAGGTGGAGGTTGATTCCCACTTGGAGGAGGAACGTTGGCCATATTATGGACATGGAAGTTTCAGTTGGAGGATTCTCCATTAGGATTCTCAAAATTAATCGAGGAGTTGCCTTTAGAAGGGTAATCCTCAAGAATTTCTTCCCGAGGGGTGTTAATACTTTGCAAGGATTCTAGCACAATATCTTCGAGAGAAGTGGCCGTAGATGTGTCTTCACTCAGGGAAAAGATCCCTAGCTTTCTCTTAGTTGTTAGAGGTAAGGAGTGAAATATGGGAAGTTGAGAGACAGAACGAGCGTAAGCCTAAACAAGTGTTCTGACTGGTTGTTCTTGAGTGACAGGATACTCCCACATTCTCTCTTCCTTGGGTGACCCGGAAACAAGACTTAGAGGGGTCTCTGTTTCTTCAAAATGAGGCTCTTTCAAATGTGTGGCAGGATCTCTCCGACCTTTATGATCCATACAATAATCCTTTTGAATCCATGTGTGGCACTTATAGATGAAATCTTGAAAAGTTGGGGATGGCGGTTCAAGCCCTCCTTCTAGTGCCAATTTGTTGACATGACTAATGTTCGCTATGCCAACAAGGCGAACTAACCCAATCGTAAGCCCCAATTAGGCCTACTTTCGTTTCGAATAGCTAGTTCCAATGGGTTTTAAGGGACCCCGTAAATTGTTAAATGCGTTGATAGATTGCTTCTGGGTGGAAGACTTCAATTAAATCAACAAAATAAAACAGCTAACCTCTATGTGTTAAATCCTATCTATATTACTTCTAACTACTCTAATATAGTCCTAGCTATCCTAATCAGTCCTGCAAGAGCATAATACAGAGGTTTAAACATCATATATATGTTCAGTAGGACCGTTATAAAGAAGATTAAACATCATGGATAGATTCAATTCCAAATGAATCAATCACTGAATTCACAATTGGACAAGACTATATTAAAGCTAAATTGTAATCCAATCACTTATATAGGAATCCACATTCTTTTATGGAATTAAAACTGCAACTGATGTTTCACTTAGTTTCAAATCAGAGACCATTCACAAGTTAACCACGAAACAGAATCACATTCAATTTAACAAGACTAATAGTGAATTGTAAGTCATCAATATGCATAAATACAAATCAAATTTACATTCATGCCAGCAACCACACTCTGATCCGAAACATATAAAAGAACAATCAAATAAGTCTGAAAATAAAGGCTCCTTCTTCCCCCAAAACAGTCCTCCTTATTCACAATAAAGCAAAATTGTTCTTCTCGAAAATCAAAAGCCCTTTCTCCTCTTCGGAGGTGATACTTATGCAAACGCCCCTGACTCTAGGTCTACCTTGCCTCTTCATCTTCCCACTGTATCTGATATGCAAATCAAGTACACAAAGATAGGATCGTCAGCGTGACCGTTGGCACGTAGAAAGCATAACAGCCGGATCGATTCCTTTCCTAAGGAAGTGAATAGATGTTGGTAAAAAGGGTGACTATATGTTGCCTTCCCATAATGAAGACTAGTACAGTTCTACTTACAGAATGCACAGGCAACGCGTGGGGTTATGACCTGGAACGCTTGCGTCCAGACCCTTAAACGTAGTGCTTCTGCATACATGGCTCTTCGAATCCCCTCCTACATCCTTTACTTCTCACCTGCAAGGATAGCTATCATCAGCTTCATAATTGCAAACAATATAATAGAAATATTCAATCAAACGTAAACACTGCCTTCATTCATTTTATAAACTACGAAACAAGTGTGAAAAGGATTTATGCTTGATACATAGTCAACATACAGTTTCTTGCTCAACCCATAGGATTGACACAGTTTTTTGAGGGCTTCTTTTAAATTGCAATCAGGTATCAACCCCTCCGCAGGTTTCAGTACCCATGCCTTCCACTTCCCCAATGCACAATTACACTATCGAGGCTCCACAGGCCTACCTTTTACACTCAAAACCCGATCCTTTGTAATTTTGGAAATTTGGAAAACACATGAAAACACAGGAAATCCAGCCCCGATCGCTCAAGCCGGACCTTAAATGCTATATGTTGGAGTCTACAAATATTGCCGGGTCCGGTCTATTGCATATCGCAATATGCACAAGCCTAGGGCTTCGCCAATAGCGATATGCGATAGGGCTTCAGACCCGAAAATATATATATCGTATTTGATAGCTCGGCGAGTCCGCCATATCGCTGCGCATATTGTGTATAAGGCCTGGGCTCAGCTGATACGCAATATGCGATTGGGGGACGAAGCCAACAATGTATATAATGCGGTTCATAGTGCCGGCGGGTCCGGAGGCCAGGGGCGCGCCATATATACATAAACCTTGGACTTAGGCCGATAGCGATAAGTGATTAACACCGGACCCAACATATAATATATATATATATATATATATATATATATATATATATAATATATATATATATATATATATATATATATATATATATATATATATATATATATGCGCGTTGTATATATAAACTTTGGGGCAAGGCTGATAGTGATGCGTGATGCGGTGGAGGACTCACTCACATCACTCTTATTCATTCATGATAAACCAACCTTCACCCTTTGATCAAGGCGAAGTGCGATGAGCGAAAAGGGATGATTCATGTATGCTTTGCAAAGCACTTCGACCATAGGAAGTTATGAAGGCATATGAGGTGCGATAGAGGGTTTTGTGCGTAGAGTGCATGAACAACCATAGTAAGGGTAAGGGTGATTATATATGCGGGCCTATTTTGCCAGAGACACTTATGAGGATTGAGAAAGGTCTAATGAGGGAATGAGAGTGCAGGTTATAAATAAATCATGCTGCAGAGATGTTTTCAAGGGGAGGCCTTGACCATTAAGAAATGAAGGGTTAACCCGACATAGAGTTAGAATTTCTGAGATGAAAGCAGATCATTCGAGGAAGTGAAAAATCCAGCTTCAAGGGGACCCATTTAAAATTTTCTATTAGAGCATGTTTTAATAGGGTGGTAGTTGTGGCCACAATAGGATGAAAGAGTCAGTCACCTTTGTGATACTAAGAGGGTTGAAGATGAAAATCACTTTCTCTTGGATTTCCCAACTCTTGCCCACATCTGTGCTAATTTTCAAAATCTTTGACGCACTACCAATCTTCATTACTTGTTAAGCCAGAAAAATTATGGTGATCTAGAAATACTTCTCTCCCTTCTTTTTGATCCTATAAATAAAAATAAAGAAACTCAATTAATCTCTTACTTTCTTAAGGTCTGATAGACCATATTAGTCTTTATAAACATTAATCATCATCATCATCATTTCTTTATTAAAAACAATTAAATATAAAGTACAAAATAAATTAACTCATTTTAATTCACTACTTTATAATATTATAAAAATATTGATAATTTACCATTAAAAAAGTTTCATTAAAACTTCTATTAGAACTTCTATATTTATTCAAGTTATAATAATAATGAAATTGGGAGTTGTCTATAATGCGACTTTTTGGAGATTCCGGTGACGGAATCCGGCTGAAGAAATGAGGTTAAATCTTGATTTTTAGCAGTTAAAATGGTTTTCTAACTGCATATTTGGATTCAGCGCCCTGAAAAACCCCTGGGAGCCATTGATTGTGCAGAAACTAGCTATCAAACTTGGGATTCCAATAAATTGCTGTCGGATTTTGACAGGAAAAATCCGCCAGAAAAGCTTTCAAAAAGTCGCGTTATAGACTACTGCTTCTGAAATTGTGCTCACGGTTATGTCTCATCCCAAACACCCCGACTCAATAAACCCTGACTCAATAATTAAAAAGATGTGCACTCTGTCGGAACTCTGACCATTGTATTTCCCGTAATGTGTGACCCTCAATACAACACAAACATCTTTGAAAATGTTTATATTATTATATTTTATTTAGGTGACAAAGTAATGATCATTTCTTTGGAGTGGTTTTAATCCTTGTGTGAATTTAATGTTGGATTGGGGGGATTAAATGAGAAGACATCGATTGAACTTATCTCCAATATTTAATGCGGAAGCTTCTTTTCAATTTCAAAAAGTATACCTACCTATTTACATAAAGATATAATCATGTAATAAAAGAAAGTGATTTTATTATAGAAATAAAATTACATTTTCATATACATATGACACTCCTATTTAACGTGTCAGGATTTATATGAAAAAATACCTCATAACCTCTGATAGTATTACATGATAGTATTACATAAAACATTTGCATGTTGTACATAGTAAAATTTAATATTTAGAAAATATATTAGCAAGTTGTCCTATAAAAAAATGTGATGATTCTCATAGAGCTTAAAGTCCTATTACATTATTGAGAGAATATTGATGTTGAACGTGTCTAAATAAACTAAAATTTGTGTCATAAAAAATAGTAGATAAAGAATATCTTTCATAAAGAGTTAGTCACATTTAGAGCCAAGATGAGTGAAAACATTATGATGTATTAGGAAGTTTTAATATTTTTCATGATCCCCTGTCCATGTCCACACTAGCCTGGGAGATTTTATCTCCTTTGTGATTTTTCTTCCTATAGATATGAGTGAAAGAAAGAAATGAAAAGAGACAAGAAACTCTATTGACTTCTTGAAAAGCTAATATAAGAGAGTAATTTTCTATGTTTGAAATTCCAATAATCCAATTGATAGTGAGGAGTGAGTCCCCATAATTGTGAATCTTTTGAATTCCTTTTTCTCTAGCTAGAAGAAGGGTCATTAGTTTACTATATTTATTTGTACCATGACCCAAGTTTGCAGGGAAAGTGATAGAGTCTTCTTTATAGATATAAATGATCCCTTGCACCCCCCACCCTCGCAAACATCCTCATGGAGGATGGGTGGCCTTGTGCAACACCATCAAAGAAACCCCGTGAATGACCTTTTTGAATAATACAAGGTTGGTGAGAAGATTTAATGATGGGTGGACTTTCACTTGTGAAAACCACAAGGATAGCTAGGACCTATAAAAAATAAGAAATAGGAGAAGGCAAAGAGTCCTCGAATAAAGCTTTATTTAGGGCCAACCAAATTTCCCAAGCCATAATAAAGGGAAAAGCCTTTACACCTTTTGATTTGGGGTCTGTGAACCATATTTTTAAACTATCTTCAATTGAGTTTCCAACCAATAAACAATTTGACTTTGAAACTTTGTTATTTTCTTCCCATATTGCTTTTCAGAAAGGCAATTATGGAAAGATATGATGAATCATTTTGTTGCCATTTTTACATAAACTACATTAAATAAATCCCTTGAATCTTCTACACTAGAGATGGTCCCATGTGGGATCCTTGTTTGGAAGGATGAACCACATGAATACCTTGACCTTTGTGGGCCATTTTATTTTCCAAATCTCTAGGGCCGACCAACGATAGGGGGAATCCAATTTGTTATTCATTATAGAAATTTGGTATCCCATATATGGGATATAGACTCACAATAGGTTGGGGGGCTAATAAGTTGGTAATCTTGAGTAGATAATTTAATAAAATATTTTTGTAGTCATTTGATATAGGAAAACCAAATATGAGTCATATGTTCCCTTAAGCCTATCTCTTGCTAGGTCATCCATCACTCGAATCCCAAAAGGGGATTTCCTATCTAGATTTGATTTAAAGAGTAAAATCCACGTCTATTTAAGGAGTGGGTTTATTGGGTTTGGTAGTATTTATTTATTATGGCATCAAACTCATATGTATTTTTCAATGAGAACTTGGCTACCATTTCCAACTTTCTGAAATAGCCAATTCCAAATTATGGTGAATGCATTCACTTTTTTCTTTTTTTCCAAAAATTGTGCCATTTTGAAGACATTTATTCAGATTCCTAATCTAGTCAATCAGGGATTCTCAACGGAAGTATTTGGCTAGAAAATCTCTTGGCCATAATCTTTCTCCTTGGATCCATTCATTTTTTGCAACTAAGACCTTAGAGAATTGAAACAAGTTTTTGTGTCCCTAATTGCCATGATATTTTGGAATTGAAAAGTTGTGCCAAAATACCAGAACCAAGGATCTATTGTCTTTTTTGCTAGACCAAAGGAATTTGAAAGATATATTTTTTTTTGTATGGTGATCTTGGGAACCTAGGCTAAAGAGATCCAATAAACCAAGATGGATTCCAAAAATAATTTGACTAGAACTAGTCTACCCCACCTTGGAGAGCCATGATTAGTTGTTCTTAACGTATCCTTGTATTTTAATTTTAAACTTGGGTATTTCAATCTTACATATGGGTGAATGACCTAAATCCCAAAGAGTTGGGAAACACATTTTTTTCCAAATCAAGCATCCCATAAGATAGAGAGTGGATTTATCCTTGTTTACAAACAATTCCAAGGCCAACCAAAATAGGTTGATAATATTCATGATCTAATTTAAAGATTGTAAGTCTCCTTTACTAAAAATTATAATATGATCCAAAAAAAGTATATGAGAGAGAGAAAGACTTGAACTTACATATATACCTTTTGGATTCCTTGAAGCTAAAATGTTGTGAATCAAATTACTTAGTCCCTCAACAATTAACAAGAACAACAAGGAATAAAACATAGATCCCCACATTAATCCTCTTTCATCTCTAAAAACATAGGAGGCTAAATCATTGATAAGAAGGGTGAATGAAAAGGTGATGATGCAACTTAGAATCTGATAGATGAAGGAATAACATAATCTATTTTAGGTTAGGAGTGCTTTAATGGACAACCAGTTGACCCTGTCAAATGATTTTGACAAATTGACCTTGAGGGTGATCACTTTTTTCTTCCCTACATGGATTAAGTGTAAACGTTATTGGGAAAGGCCTATTGCATCATGAATTTTGTCTTCCTTGCAACAAATCAAATTGTTTGAGATGAAAGTTAGAGAGAAGAGATTTTAGGTGCAAGGAAATTAACTTAGAGATGATTTTATATATGTTGTTGCATAAGGATATGGGCTTGAAGGAATCAAAGGAACAAGGATTATTGAGTTTCTGGATTAGAATGAGGGAGGTACATTTGTAGGAATTCGACATCTTTCATGTGGTTCTAGAGTATTGCGCCACCCGAAGAAGGTAATTCCTAAATAGATCAAAGTATTCCAAACAAATTCCACTAGGAGCTTGTCTAGACCATGGATTTTATCTTTTTGGAAGCTAAGGAGAACAAAATGTAACTATGCATTGGATATTTTATCCATAACATTATCATTTCCTTCTTGGTTGACATATCCAAGGAAAAGGTAAGGCAACTGGAGGACAACATCTATATAGGCTCATTGGTTTTTCTTAAACATGGATTGAAAATGATTGACTCCAACTATTGCAATCTCCATAGTGAAATTCCATTAGGATCATCAATGTACTAGATAGTATTGATTTACTTCCTTCTGTTTGCAAAATTGTGGAACAATTTGGTGTATTCATCACCCACTTGGAGCCATAAAGCAAGATTCTTCGACCGCAATTCCTTTTATCAGTCTAAAATGGTTTTCCTATTGACTTGTTCCAACTCTTTTAGATTTTTTTTTTTTTATTTTAAGATTACTATGTGGGTTTTAGGATTCATCCTCCATCCAAAGCCTAATTTTTTATTCTAGATATATAAGGGATTCATCTTCCTTTCTTAATTTTTCTTTTCTATAGAAAATAACCTCTTTTTTCACTCTTATTAAATTTTATAAGAACCTAAGAGTGGGGGATTCTAGAGAGTTTCTATTGTATTGAACCCAACAAGATTTGCTTTCCTCTTTGAATGATGTATCCTCAAGCAAAATTGAATTAAGTTTGAATGAAATTGGAGGTTTCTTCGCGTTTGCACCTAATTCAAGTAAATGGGATTATGGTAAGAACACCTTCCAATATTTTCCTGTCATCTAATTTTATATTTTTCTTCCACTAGATATTTTGATATTAGGAAGCTATTTAATCTCTTAGCAATTTCTACCTTCCCTGACCTCTTGTTCCTTTGAGTGGGTGAGAGAATCATTGGTTGAATGTTAAGGAGGCACATTGTTTCCATAAGATTAATCATATCATCTAAAATACGATGAATTTGGTAACCTAACCCTAGATCTCATTAGCTCCAAGATTGAAATTAAAATCATCCCCAATGAACACATCAAAATATTTTATCAAGGAGTTTAGAGTCCTTTCCTAGAAATACAGATTGTCATTATATGACATACAGATATTAATACAAAGGAAAAATAGATTTAACTCAAAGGAAGATAGAGATATAGTTATGCCTGAATGCAATGCCTAGGAAGATGAAGAACATTTGTGTGCCAAGTTGTAATAGGGCCCTTAGATCAACCATGGATGTAAATGGTGTTAAATTCATAGCCTAAAAGAGATTGTTTAAGAGTATGAATAGTATTATGTTCTCCTATCATAATTTCTTGAAGAAGTATAACTGAGGATTGACGGATCTTTGATAAGTTCTTTAAAACTATGTTTATAAAGGGATTAACTAATCCTCTACAATTTGTATATAAAAAATCATAAAGTAGATCATATTGAGGCGAATGATATAAAGGCCTAAAAAAAAATATTTTTGGTTTCCTAATATGATTTGACATTTTTCTTTATTTAGGGAAATGTATAATGACTAGTTACAACCACTTTGGGACAATATTGTGTCCTTTACTTCATAAGGACTAAGCTTTACCTCCATTCCATCAAGGATATAAGACTTGGATTTGGACTAGAGGTTGTAGTTAGTGAGATAAGGGGGAGATGTGATATAGGTAGTGTGCTGGGCACGGGATCCCCCAAGGCAAGTTTTGGGCTTAAAGCCTAATTTTTGACTAAGTCCAATGTAAAGACTCCACGATTTGTGGGCGTTGTTGAACTGGTAAATCCCCTCTGCGGACAGAGGCGATCCCACTAGCCCAACACGGGTCTAGCAACAATCACACAATGCTAACACGCAGGTTCCTAATTGCACAAATCAAAGATCGATCATGATGGTCTACCTGGATTCCAAAGCTAGTAGTTGTAGAAGAATCGTCGCTCCCGTTCCGTTGCTCCGGCTGGTCACAATCCCCACGATCCTTGTGAATGGACACCTGCACATGCAAAGAACGATACAAACACAAGCATAAAATCCAGTATATGCAATTATATATCGGTCAGAAAAGATATAACTCAAATACCATGATAAAGACACATGAGTGGAACCATAATGATAGTCGTCTATTAATGAGTAAAAACAGAGAAAGATTACAACCAAAGGTTCTGACGTTGAACCTCCTATGACTGGGCAAGCAGTTAAATACGCCTTGCAAAGTGACCTCTTCTCTCTCAATATTTTGGCAGCATAACCCCTCTATACTTTACAATTCTCACTATCACTCCAGCATTACTTCAACACTCACAATAGCTCTAGCAAAACTAGTTGGTTTAATGCAGGAGGACAGTCATTTATAGATAAAGGAGGAAGGAGTATGCATTGTATCAGGACGCCTATTGAAGATTAGCATTATCCCTGAATAGCCACTGAACTTAGTTTTCATGGATAAAAAGATGACACTCGACCACTTCCATGAGGATTTTTCCCTCAGAGAACTCCATGAACAGAGAGGAAAAAACATATGAGTGCGTGCTAGCTGAAAATCATAACCAAATTTAGGTGGCGCGAGCTTTGCTCTATGACAGGGCGTTAATGGGCGTGCCCCCATTTAAGGAACTGAGTCATTGGCACGGGCAAGACACTGTGAAGCCGCGCTAATGGAAAAAGGGCACTTTTTAGGGATAATCTGCAAAAGCGTCTTCAGGGAATATGAAGTTCATACTCAGGGGAATACAATGCAAGTGTTTTTTGGTTGTGTCACTGGTCACAGGTCCATAAATGTGTCCTCCAATGTACGAAAGCAAGGGTAACAGGGACGGTGACCAACAGTGACAAATTACTGTGTAACAGATGCCCCCTAAAGCATGAGCCCCGAGAGAGAGAGAGGGGTGAAGTGCTTTACAAGAACATATATAGCTGATGCCGAGAATCTGCATTGAGAGATAAAATTTGATAGTTCAGATTCATGATATATGTGGCATGGTTGCAGCCATCCATAAGAGAGTACATGATATTTAGATCCGTAGTATGGATGCAGCCATCTGGTTAGGATCAATGAAGTGACTCAGGTATCGTCGCAGCCATCCAGTGAATGAGTCATGTATCAAAATCACGCCTGGATTACAATAGACACAATCCAGGGTCTTGTGCTCCACCTCGACCCGAACATAAGTACAAGTCCAAGCATGTGAACATGTGAGCTGAAGTTGAACATGCATGAACATCGTCTGATTACCAGCCAACGATGAGAGTTGTTAACAGACGCGAGAGGTACCACCAATAATGTCAATGGCCCTCAAGGTACTATAGGTACAGTCTACGGCGTGTGAATGAATGAGCCGATGTCGAACACCCGTAGAGTCATCCGATCGGAGGCCAATGATGAAAACCTTGCGTCG
>APFE031218949.1:0-30258 GCA_000404065.3 Pinus taeda
TTGGTTCTTCTAGTGGAACTAGGTTTTGGACCATCTTCCCACCATGGAGAAACCAATAGGTCATTGCTTGGAAGCTATGGTAAAAAAAATAGCTATTTGTGGACAAATCCAAAGTTAGTAGCATACATAAGTAGTTATCGTAATACAAAAAAATCCTCTGAGGCTTTTCCTTAGGGCTAAGAATACAAGCCATTCAAAAAAACATTTCAAACCTTTTTCTTTCCTTTGGAGGTTGTTGAGCCATCAAGTGTGCTATTGGGCCACAATTGTGCTAGTGCATCTTCTCTACCCTCCTCAACAATAAGGCAGCCATAAGAACTCAAAGCTTGCTATGGTTGTGCTTTATTAGTTGCTCCACTCACTTGACATTTCAGTTGCATATCATTAATCATGATCGAAGGGGAAGGCCTAGGGGAATTGGGTGAGACTGAAAGGGAGTCTATGCCATCTTGGGAGCTTGTGCAGGAATAGGAGAGTGGGATAGGAGAGAAGGAGATGTCGAAGGAGTGGATAAGGTCCTGTAGGGATTCATGGAGACTATTAATTCATTAGAATTAACAACCTTCCTTATGGAAGCTTCTTTGGCTTTTTGTTTCTTCCATAACTTTTTGGCTAGTAAACTTTGAGGCCCAATGCCTGCCACCTAGGTTCCTTAATTCATGAGCTTCCATGGAGGATACATTGTGTGGTATGCTTTCATGAATATTTGGAATGAAGAGATTAGTTTTTTCCATCAAAATCTACAGCATGGGCATGACGTGCATGACCAAATCCATCACCTCCATTGCTTACACATCTACTCTCCTGAACCATAGTTGTAGGAGGGAGAATGAGGAGGAGGAATTTAGAATCACTAAGGGAATTGTAGCTTTTCTTTTGGAAGGAAATAAGAGTATGACAGGGTGCATGATGAATCGCGAACAAGTTGGGTGACGAAAGAGCGAAGAGATATTTAGACATACATAATTTTTTCGATCGCCAAGTAAGTGAATGAGGCATTAGTGTTAAGTATAAGGAGATCACACAGAGGATATGGAGCATTGGATTAGGAATCATGAAAATTGATGGATTAGCATATGGAGTGGGGCATATTAAAGTTAGATGAGAGTCACTTTCCGTGTCAACGCATGGTGATGATAAATGCACACATGAAAACCATTGATTACCACCCAAATTAGGGGGCATTTTATATCAATTTAACATTTATATAGAGAAAAAAATTGAATTTAAAATATTTTTTCCTTATTTGATTTTTTTTCCACTCAATAATATCAAGGAGATGTTAAATTTCTTTAATACTTAATAAAATTTCATACTAGACATTTAGAAAATATTGATGGCGAGAAGAAATTCAGTGTAGACAATAAATAAATAAAATGAAGGATATTCCTCATTTAATTAATTTGTTCTTTCTAATTCAATGACATCGTGGAGATGTATAATTCCTTCAATATTTGATATGAATTAGAATTTAAAATACATTAGCAAAAAGGGAAGATTGGCAAGCATGTATCTTGTACATAAAAGAAATGAAAATTTTTTAACTAATGATTCAAAACTTTTAACGGTGTCTATCTCTAAATGACCAAGATGTGAAAATTTTTCCTTATTTATCTCGTAGTTAAGATACAACACGAATGTGTGTGTCTATGTGTCTATGCTATAGTAGTATAGATAAATATCCAAATTTCAACTATCTATATATTATATTGGTAAATGAAAAATAAAATTATGATTAAAGCATTTTAATGGTGCGTAACTCAAAATGAAAGAGATATCCTGTTCTTTTTTCATTTAGTTTGGAGTTGATGTATGGAAGGAATATATATATATATATATAACTCATATCAATACTTATTTTTTATATATATTATAAAATTAAGATAACATGAAGATTAAATATTACCTTGATGAGCGTGGCCAAACATGGGGGATCGATGGGGGCATGGACCACAGAAAAGTTTCGTAGGACACGCAAAAGCTTCTAGAGACACGTGAATGAGATTATTTCCTGAATGATTGTTTTTTTTCAGAATATGATTTTTCTAGTTATGGGAGTTTGGGAAGGTGGTAGGGGAATGTTGACTATGCATAGATTGCCAACCTATGCATTCTCATTCAAGTGGTTTCTTTAGAGTGAAAGTATAATGCAAGCTAGTGGGGCTTTTGATTTGGTCACTATGGTGTGCTAACTTGCACATTTTTTCACCTCAGTGAGCTGAAGGGTGGTGAACTATCCTTTGGATGGTGAGACATGGTGAGGACAAGAGAAGTACTAAATTTTCTTGCTCGAGGAGTTAAAATGGGCTGGTTTTATTCTCTTCCTTGTTTAGTAAGAAATATGGCTCAACATCTAGGCCATAAGAGTTCCTTTCTAAATGGAATTTTAGATTTGGTGCTCATTTGTTCTTTTTGGGTTTCCTATTTATGCTTTCACGAATTTGTCATGGCCATTGTCATCTTTAGTGGGATTTGTTGCACATATCTATCTCCAAATTTTCTTAGGGTTGAGAGATATAGTTCGAGGTCTCGGGCTCACTACCTCTTTCCTTGGTTTCTTGGGTACTCAATTGAAGAGGAAATATTGTAATCATCGGGGTGCTTCTTTAGTGATAATTATGGAAGAATATGTAATTTTTGACAATTTTTATCTTGTTGAGTTTTGAAGTGGGATTTTATTACCAAGCTACACCATTTGGGTGGTTGAATTAAATTGGTCTTTGTGTTCTGGATTATATAGTGGAATCCTTAGACAAAGGGGGTATGTCATGTGAGCTCAGTGACCTCTTGAAGTCTTGGCTAGCCATTGCAGGTGGGTAGGAGAAGTGGACATTGATGGGGGTGTTGAGGCTATTTATGAGGGTGAATTGGCTCATGGACATGCTTCATCACTTAGCCATGTGGAAGCACCACCATATTTAGAATGTTGTATAGCCTTTGATGAAATAGTTTGCAACATGGTTCTTGTGGCCATGATTGTGATCTTCCTTCCTGCTCTTTCTCATGCTAGAGTCTAGAGTTTCATGGATTTTCTTATGCATTTCCTTGAATTCCTAGCTATTACTACAATGATGACTCATTTGCTGCTTTTTGATTGTTATTTTTTCATTTATTGATTTTATCCTTGTGGTTTTTCCTTGATTTTGGTGATCTTTATACTTGTGCTTGTGCTAGCTAATTAAGGAATAGAGTTATGGTATTCTTATTGGTTTTCATGAACATGCCCTTCATTTCTTTCCACTACTTGGTTTGCAAAATAGTCCACTTGTTGATCGTGAATTCTCAAGACATGTCTAAAGATTACATTGCTAGAGCCTTCCAAGTTCTTCCTTATTCTTCTAAGAATTCTGTTCATGAACTCATTGCTTGGGTTTCTGTTTCTTGCCATTGCCTTTATTATTATGGTTGAATCGCCTATTATGATAGGATTTTGAATTTCTCTTTTTTTGAAATCTCTTGTTCCCATCAACAAGTTGTATGCTTCTGCCTTATTATTTGAGATTTGTCCCAATCCTCGTTCATATGTGACATTTTCTTTTCCATTAGGATCTAGGATTATTCCCCCTACCCCTGCCTTTCTCGAGTTATGCTATGAGGCAAAATCAAAGTATAAACAATATTTGTTCTAATTTTTCCTACAGTTTGTCAGTTCCTCTTCACTCATTCTTATTTTCCAAATATTTCCTCAGTTTATCTTCCTATTTCCTTTTTGTCCATTATTGTTTAGTATGGCTTTGCTGAGCCAATCTTGCTCTTCCTACTGAAGAGTGTTGTGATCTGTTGGTGTTATTCCTTTGACATTTAGGATTTCAAAAGTTAAACCCCACGTTTTTTAGAGGGTCTTCCCTATCCTTGGAACTTGATTTTTTAAAATGCACTTATTTCAAGTCAACCAAATTTTCCAACATAGAACAACTGGGATGCACTTCCATATCCTATAAATTCTGAATTTCTTCTTTGTTGTGTGTGGATAGGCCTTCTCAAGGGTTTGAAGAAAGTCTAGCAGGGGCTGTTCAAAATTTATTCTTATTTCTAAAGGACTTATTAGCTACTGCCAACATTCTTTGGCAAAGGTGCATTCTTGGAATAAGTGTTGAATATTTTCTTCAACCTCATGCATAATGGGCATCGTGTTGGGCCTTGAAAGCCCTTTTTTCATAGGTTGTCACTGGTCAATATTCTCCCTTTTAGTAGAGTCTATATGAACATTTTGATCTTAGTCAGACTTTATGATTTCCAAGCTATTTCCCAAGAATCTCAGTCTTGTTGATTTGGTTGTTCTTAAAGGATTTTATATCCAGTCCTAACTATGTAGTGTCCACCGCTTAGGTCCCAAAGATAAGCATCTTCCTCATCAAAGTGGATTAGAGCTTCCCCTTTTAAGAGCTGTTTGCTGCATTGCCCTTCCAGATCTATCAGGATTGCTAAGATTTTCCAATCTTGCCACTCATTTTGATCCCAAAGAGATATAGAGTGTAAGGTGTTGAAACCTTTATTTCATCCACTCTTGTATGTCTTCAGTGTCTGAATGAGTCTGTAGTGGTTCTTTTCCCATGATTTTGTCCTCCCAAATTGAAGTTGTTTTTCCATCGCCTGGGATTTTAGAAATACATTTACTCAGTAATGGATTTTTTTTAACCAGCTTCCATACTTGGGTACATGGTCATATTGGGATATTTCCATTGAGAAGTATTTTCCTGGTGCCATCCATATATTTTTTTATAAGAGTGTTTTTCCACCAACTCCCTTTTCTTGTAATTAGTCTCCATACTATTTTCATTCCTAGTGCTGCATTCATGAGCCCAAGTTTCCTTATTGATAGGCCTCCTTGTTCATAAGGTAGTACTACTTGCTCCCACTTGACCAGGCTAAATTTTTTGTTTTCATGCTCCCCCCCTTGGCACAGGAAGCTTCTTAAAATAAGCTCCATTTGTTTGTGGGCACTTGCTGGGGCCATGATTATGGCATATTGATAGATAGGTAGTGCTGCAAGGAGTGCTTTTATTTTTTCAATTTGTTTAGTCCATATTTCTGTCTTCATGTTCTCTTTTGAAATTGGAAGTCATATGTAAAAGAAGTGTGTCCATTTTTCCTCCATACGGATGTCTAGGATTTGCGATATCCTTTGCATAATTCTAGGAGGGGTGTTCGATCCATATATCTTGCATTTCGTATCATTTAATACCCACCTGAAACCTGTAAAATGTCATCCATAACTTTTTTGAACCTCCTTGCCATTATCGTTGATGCCCCTCCCAACAGTAGAGTGTCATTAGCAAAGACTAAGCGCTTTATTGCTTTTACTCCTTTTGCTATTCTGAACCCTGTGATATTTCTTTCCTTTGTTTGTTTTTCTAGAGCCCTGCTTAATGTTTCCACCATTATAATGTGTAGGAAGGGGTAGAGAGGAAAACCTTGCCTAGGCCTCTTGTGCTATGAAAGAAGTAATTGGGCCTTCCATTTACAAGGGGGACAATCCATGGAGTAGAGATGCATGCCTGTATGACTCCCACGATTTCTCTACAGAATCCAAGTTTCTGGACGATAGCCATTAGATATGAATGACTGACTCTGTCGAATGCATTTGCCATATCTAGTTTGATTATGAGGCTTTTTTCTTGTTTTAGTATACTGGAGTGAAACACTTCATGTACAATAATTATATTATCTATGATTTGCCTATTCAGCATGAATCCTCCTTGGTTTCTAGATATAATTATTGGAAGTACTTCCTTGATTCTATTTGCAAATATTTTTGTTATTATCTTATACGATGAATTGTAGAGAGAGATAGGGCAAAACCTATTGAAAGTTGAGGGGTTTGCTTCTTTTGGGATAAGAGCAAGATAGGAGGATTCGGTGTTGCCTCCTATTTTTTTTTTGAAAACATTCTTCACCATTGTTAAGAAATCCTTTTTAATGGTATACCAATGAAATCTGTAGAATGTTATCATGAAGCCATCTGGCCATGGGGCTTTGTCCGGATGTAGGCTCCATATGGCCGCCACTACCTCTTCTTCTTTGAGATCCTTGCTTAGTGTTGCATTTTTCCTTTTTTTAATTTTTCTTTTTGTGTGCTTTAAGAAGTATTCACTTTCAACCATTTCTTCATTCGCTGAAAGTAAGTTTTTAAAGTGCTTATAGGCTGCTTTTTTTAGTTCCTCTGCTCCTTTGACCTCTTGGCTTTCAATTTGAATATTTTCTGTTTGGTTTCTTGCTCTTCTTACTTCATTGTGTTATGGAAAAAATTATGTGTTTTTGTCCCCTGCCTTGAGCCACAAACTTCTTAATTTCAATCTTGCCTCCTCTTCGTCTTTCCTATTTTCCCTATATATTTCCCAAAATATTTCCTTCTCTCTTAGGTAATCTTACTTGCTTTCTTCTTTGTTTCGTTTTTCAGCTTGCATGATGTCCATTTTCTTCTGTAACTCTTTTCTCTTTTCCTTTTTCTTTTAATTCATTTGCTCTTGCCCATTCCTTTAACTTGTTTCTTGCAATTTTTAATTTTGTTTCCCAAATATACTGTGGTGATCCTACTACTCTTGTCTCCCATGATTCCTTGACTAAGTCACTGATTTCTTCGTTGCCATCCCAAATTAAGTTGTATCTAAATGGGAGCAGACCTTGATTTTCCATTTTTCCCATGACTATTATCATTGATTTATGATCAGATGTTGTGGTACGCAAATTTTTTTATTTTATGGAGCTGTGCACTGCTACTATATTTTCTTGTATCATAATTTTATCCAGCGTTTCTTTTATGTTACTTTTTCCCACTCTTTTATTGCTCCAAGTGCATTTCCCATTGTTTGGTGGGACATCTATCAAGTTGTGTTGTTCCATTAATTCTTCTAGAGTATCCCTAGATGGGTCTATGTGATATGTCCTCCAAACTTTTCTTCTATGCTTCTTACCAAATTTAAATCTCCTCTTAGTATTATTTTCCCATCTTCCACTTCTTTTAGCACTTCTTTTAAGGTGTCCCAACATTGCTCTTTTTCCTTGTAATGATTTGGGGCATATATATTTATGACACTGTACATCTCTTTTTGTACTAATTTGCATTAGATCCGTTTGGATCCAGTGCTAATATTTTTTGTATTTTATTAATTCTTAAGTTCCTTTTTTCCATATTGTGCATATGACTCTTGATGCTCCGGTTGCCTGTATTGCTTCCCCTTCATAATTTCTAATTTTTTTTCTTGATATTTTCAGTTTCTTGGCGATTTATTTTTGTCTCCTGAATCATAAGGATGTCTAGGTTTTCTTTTACCAAAATGTCTCTTGTGGCATTTACTTGATGGGCGATCCCATTCCTCTACAATTCCAGGAGACCATTATCATTATTTACTTGTTGGGTGGTGCATGGCTCCTTTCCCTCTTGTCTGCTTTTTTCGTTGTTTCCTAAAATTCCTTCCTAAGAAGGTTTCCATAGGTTGCTATGTTTCTAATGCCATTTCCTTTGATGCTGCTTCATCCCCAATTTCTTTGTTTGTCTTTCTTCCTGATTTTTTTTGGTATTCTACATTTGGGGGTACTTCCTTTGACTGCTTTCTGGTTAGGATTCTATCTACTGAGGGGGGTGGAGGGGTATGAGTGTTCGAAACCAGAGGGAATGAGGGGGGATTGGGGGTATGTTTTGGGGATATGGATATGGATTTGTATCTTGGTTTAGGGGATGGGGGGGTTGAAGGATCCGGAGGTTCAAAAGGGTTAGGGATAGAAAGAAGGTTATTAACTTTTGGTGATGGAGGATGGGGGTCAGAGGACGTGGAGGGCTACAAGGAAGAGAGAGTTGGTTGTTTGTAGGATGTCTTCTTTCTTTCTACCTGTTCCCATTTGTTTTTTGGATCTTCACCCTTTTAATTTTAATTTTCTTTTTTTTTGTACATCTATTTGCAAAATGAATGTATTCGTGACATACCTTGCATTTGAAGGGGATTTGTTCATAATCTAGCTATTGTATGTGCGTCCACTGGCCCACTTTGATTTTTATGGCTTTTGGTAGCCCTTTCCCAAGATCCACTTCTACACATATTCTGGTGCATACATGCATATTTTCCTTTGGCTCACACCTGTCTATATATTTCAGAACTATGTTTCCTATTGCTTTGACTGAATCGTTCCCCTAGCAGCAAAGGGGAAGGTGTGGCAGTCTGACCCAAATGCGGTGTCATTGGGAACATCCATTTCTGGATGAAAATCTAGTGTCCATCTATTTAGATACAAACCCCTACTATCCATAAAATATGGTCCATTCCTAAATATCAGATCTCAATTCTCCTTGGATTCAAAATGGAAGGTGAAGTAACCTCTTTCGCAAAACCTTATTGAGATTTTCCCATCTATTGATGCAGTCCAATTCCTTTCTACCCATTTTTGCATAATCTTGGGTGATGGCCATAACCCAGTGAATTGCCCCTCTAATCCATGCTCTGCTAGGGAAAGTGTTGCTCTACGGGGAAAGGCAGGGGGGAGTGAGATTTCAGGAATATCTTCCATTCGTTTAATAAACTTGGTGGCTGATGGTTTATTCTTTGTCGGGCCCATTGTAGAAATGAGAGAGGCAAAAGCTTTTGTTGTTCTTTCATTTTCTTGCTACTGACCTGACGGAAGCTCTCCGTCCTCTAATGCATCCATGGAGCTCAAGCCCCTGTAGCAAGAGGCAGCTGGGGGGCAGTTGCGTGTAACTGCATGTTTCTACCTATGATTGTTCGCTAGGGTGCACAACTCTTTCAGCAAGTGCGCTCCTAGAAACAAGTTCTCAACTTCAACTACTCAAAGTTATAAATAGTTATTTATTATCTGAATAGAGAATTGATTGTTAGGAAGTGAAATTTATCACAATATGCTTGAATGTATTAATGGATAATATATTCCCATATAAATAGTTCTTTATTACCTAAACAGAAAATTGATTGTTGGGGAGTGAAATTTATCACAATATGCTTGAGTATATTCCTTAGATAATCTACCAAAAAAAAAATATTTTTTCCTTAATTAGTGCTTACAGTATGGATATATGTTGTGCCTTAGATTGAAAAATAATAAAAATATTCACATTAAAAAAGAATCATATTAAGAATAATGATAAAAGAATTGAATTTCTTTTTATTTCTTTAGTACAACAAAGATGTGTAATTCTTTAACTCCCTAAGATAAAATTGAGATGACATTTAAATTAATATTCATATTAAATAATAAGTAAATAAACAAAATATTTTAATGTTGATAATAACTAAATTTTATTTCAATTTGAGAGATATAAAGTAATTAGAAAAAAGTATTGTTGTCTTTTTACTTTTCAATATTGGGAAGATGTGTAATTCATTCATTTAAAATTATTTCAGTACCAAAATTCGATAAAAGATTTGAACATTCATACCAGCTAATATATTTCAATATCTACTCTATACATATTTAGACAGAGATACAACAAAAGAAATATTCTGATGCTGATAATATATGAAATATTTCAATGTAAACCTTAAATAAAATAATTTTATATATTTTTTTGTAAGAATCTCAAGAAATTCATCTTAGCAAAAATGATGTACAAAATTTACACAACCATAATAATGTTAGTTCTTCTAGCAGAACTAGGTTTTGGATCATCTTCCCACCATGGGGAAAACAATAGGTCATTGATTGAAGGATAAGGTCCTGTAGAGATTCATGGGGACTATTAATTCATTAGAATTAACAGCTTCCTTATGGAAGCTTCTTTGGCTTGTTGTTTCTTCCATAACATTCTGGCTAGTAAACTTTTGAGGCCCAATGCCCACCACCTAGGTTCCTTAATTCATCAGCTTCCATGGAGGATACATTGTGCAGTATTCTTTCATTAATATTTGGAATGAAGAGATCAGTTTTTTCGTCAAAATATACAACATGGGGATGATGCTCACGACCACATCCATCGACTCCATTGCTTACACATATACTTTCCTGATCCATAGTAGTGGGAGGGCGAATGAGGAGAAGGAATTTAGAATCACTAAGGGAATTGTAGCTTTTCTTTTCGAAGGAAATATGAGTATGACAAGGTGCATGATGAATCACGAACAAGTTGGGTGACAAAAGAGCCAAGAAATATTTAGACAGACAATATGTTTTTGATCGCCAAGTAAGTGAATGAGGCATTAGTGTTAAGTATAAGTCGGTCACACATAGGATATGGAGCAGTGGATTAGGCATCATGAAAATCGATCGATTAGCATATGGAGTTGGCGTATTAAAGTCATATGAGAGCCAATTTCTGTGTCAATGCATGGTGATGATAAATGCATTCATGAAAATGATCAATTTCCACCCAAATTAGGGGGGATTTTATATCAAATTAACATTTATAAACAGAAAAAAAATGAATTTAAAATATTTTTTCCTTAATTAATTTTTTTTTCCACTCAATAATATCAAGGAGATGTTAAATTTCTTTAATACTTAATAAAATCTCATACTAGACATTTAGAAAATATTGGTGGTGAGAGGAAATTTAGTGTAAACAATAAATAAATAAAGTGAACGATATTCCACGTTTAATTAATTGGTGCTTTCTAAGTCAATGACATCATGGAGATCTATAATTCCTTCAATATTTGATATGAATTAGAATTTAAAATACATTAACAAAAAGGGAAGATTGGCAAGTATGTATTTTGTATATAAAAGAATTGGAAAAATTATAACTAATGATTCAAAACTTTTAACGGTGTCTATCTCAAAATGAAGGAGATGTGTAATTTTGTCCTTATTTATCTTGCAGTTGACATACGAAACGAATGTGTGTGTCTATGTGTCTATGTTTTAGTAGTATAGATAAACATCCAAATTTGAACTATCTATATATTATATTGGTAAATGAAAAATAAAATTATGATTAAAACATTTTAATTGTGCGTAACTCAAAATGAAAGAGATGTCCAATTCTTTTTTCATTTAGTTTGGAGTTGACACATGGAAGGAATATATATATATATATATATATACCTCTTATAAATACTTATTTTCTATATATATTATAAAATTAAGATAACATGAAGGTTAAATATTACCTTGATGAGTGTGGCCAAAAATGGGGGATTGATGGGGGGTAGGGGCCATAGACAAGTTGGGTAGGACACCCAAAAGTATCTAGATACATGTGAATGAGATTATTGCCTGAATGATTGTTTTTTTCCAGAAGATGATTTTTCTAGTTATGGGAGTTTGGGAAGGTGGTAGGGAAATGTTGGCTATGCATAGACCACCAACCTATGCATGCTCATTTTAGTGGTTTATTTAGAGTGAACGTATAATGCAAGCTAGAGGGGCTTGTGCTTTGTTCACTATGGTGTGCTAACTTGCACAGTTTGGCACCTCAGTGAGAAGAAGGGTGGTGAACTATCCTTTGGATGGTGAGACATGGTGAGGTCAAGAGAACTACTAAATTTTCTTGTTGGAGGAGTTAAAATGGGCTGGTTTTATTCTCTTCCTTGTTTAGTAAGAAATATGGCTCTGCTTGTAGGCCATAGGAGTTCATTTGTAAATGGAATTTTGGATTTGGTGGTCATATGTTATTTTTGGGTTTCCTCATATTTATGCTTTCAAGAAGTTGTCATGGTCCCTGTCATCTTTAGTGGTATTTGTTGCACATATCTATCGCCAAATTTTCTTAGGGTTGAGAGATGTAGTTTGAGGTCTCAGGCTCACTACCTCTTTCCTTGGTTTCTTGGGGTACTCTATTCAAAGGGAAACATTGTAATCATCAGGGTGATTCTTTAGTGATAATTATGGAAGAATATGTAATTTTGACAATTTTTATCTTGTTGAGTTTTGAAGCAAGATTTGATTACCAAGCTACACCATTTGGGTGGTTGAATTAAATTGGTCTTTGTGTTCTGGATTATATAGTGAAATTCTTAGACGAAAGGGGTATGACATGCAAGGTGGGTGAGCTCACGATGTCCTGGTTGGCCATTGCAGGTGGGTAGGAGAAGTGGATAGTGATGGGGGTGTTTACACTATTTATGAGGGTGAATTGGCTCATGGACATGTTTCATCACCTAGCCATGTGGAAGCACCACCATATTTAGAATGTTTGTATAGCGAGATGCAGTGTTATTGCACTACTGGTGGAGTTAGGGAAACAGAGACATGATGACTTGAATGAGGTGATAACATTCTTTTTTTTTGTAAGCTAGGGAGTTACCATTTTCTATTAACAAAAATGAAACCACTACAATCTTAAGGTGGTCTCAACCCGCCCCGAGGGGAACCAGGTTTATTGACCACCTATAGTTTTTAACTGCTAACCAAAAATAAAAGGTTTTCAGTCTATCTTTCCAGGCTTTGTAAATATCAACCTTATAACTGTTACTATTGTCATGTGACTGCAAGTAAAAATTAACATAGATCCTATACATATCTAATGGAAACTAAGAATTGCACTTTCTAAATTCTTCAAAAAGCATGCCTTTTCTTCATTGATTCCCGACATCTTCTTGCTGCTCCTTCTCCTTCTTTATTACCAAGCCATTCGCCTCTAGCTGCTGCTGAAGATCCTCCAGCCTCTTGTCCTGCATGAGAAGAGTGATTAGGATGTTCTTCAGCTCTTTCTTCAGGTTTGGGATCCCCTGTCATAATTCAGACATTTCCAAGGCTATTTGCTCCATAGCCTTGGCCATAAGCCTTTTCGTTACCCAATATAAGTGTAGAGATTGTTTATATAATGTCATTCGGCCTTGAGTATGTCCTGGATCCGGCAGGAGATGCACCCAGTCCTCCATTTCTTCTTCAGACTATGCCTGAATTGCCTCTTCCTCCCAGTGCTCAATTATCCTTTTTATTTCCGGGTTAGTCTTCTTGCTGTAGGCTCACTCAGCTGCCTGAACCGGTGTCTCAATAGTCCTCCTTCCCTTTCTACCTGCCCCTTCAGTGCTGGTCTCCCCGTCTTCCACCGTACCTTCTCGACAACACCGACCTCGTCCGCTTCTACCCTCTGCTACTCCCCGCCTCCTCTGGCCTCCCTGCCTCGTCGACCTCGCCCTCGAATCCGTCTTTCGCTCTCTTCCTCAGCTACCTGTTCCTGACTTCCTTCAGCTTCCTCCCTTCCTCTTTTAATGGTCCTGCTTCCTGGGTTTCTCCCATTTCGGCTGAGATTTCCAGTCCCCTGTTCTGCCTTCTCATTTTCCGCTTCGACGTCTTCACTCCCGCTCTCTGAATCATCATACACAGGTATATAAAATTGCTCTGTATCCCCCTCCATTATTCCTTTACCTTTCGCATCCTGGTTCCCTCGACCCTGGTTCCCTTCTCCTGCCCTGCTCCTCATCCATCTGCCTGCCGACATACTCCCTTCTGCTACCATTCTTCCCTCACTTCTTTGCCTCCTTCTCCGTGTCCTTGATTTTTCTACTCGGCTCCTTAATCCTCCCTCTCTCCCGACTGTGTATAGCTGATTATCGCCACCCTCTCCTGTTTCTCTGCATGCAATTTCCCTCGTTCCGCTTCGCCACCCTTTCTCTGAATGAGGTGATAACATTCATGATTGACTAAAAATATAATAAACATGAAATTCTGGACAAGGCGACTTCACTTATAACGAGCCAAATATTGACTAATAGGTCGCTAGATCATATTGAGGGTCAGATTGACCACCTAGAGATTCATGTTTATGGGCCCCCCTAGACCCTCAAACATTTTTTATTTTGGATAGGAATTGGCACCCCCTCATAATCTTTGACGGAAGTTCTTTTCATATGTATTCTATGTGTTTTTTGGATTCTTTGTGCATTTATTTTATGGACACAATCTAAATTTTGTCACTTTTGTATCACCTTTTATATCTTTCTCCTAGTTAATAAATTTGGCTGGAATGAAATGGGGGGAGAAGCATACCTGAAAAAAATTGTTGCTCTCTTTCAAAGAACTAATAGAATCAATTTGATCGAAAACAAAAATATGAAGGGTAAATTTCAAGTCTCAATTATAACCATAGCTTTGAAAAGGTGGTTAGACTCATGTTTTTCACATTTCATATCGTCATAGATTTCCATTCAAAATCTTATGCCACTCCTTGTTGGAGTTACATTCGGATGTTTTGATAAAATTATAAATAGTTGGAACCTTTAGTGATTAAAGAATGACAAAGTGAATTTGAATATCATTTACGACACTCGATACTACTTCATGTTGTCACATTTTGCAATACTTTATTCGAATTTGTTTACCCTCAATGTTGCTTACTATTATATATTAATTTGATGGCTGCTAATTTTGTGTTGTGGAAGCGCTTCTTGTTACTTTAAAGAATTTATAAAAGCATTCCAATGCACATCATATAAATAGTGATATTGGATTATTTCAAAATACATAATATATTAATCTATTATAACATTTATGATAAAAAAAATTGTTATATTTGATGTCTTGGTCCATTCCTCAGGAAAATAGTGTCAGATCCATAGTTTTCCAGGTGATTTATAATCATATCATTTAGATGGCCATGATGGTAGTTATTTGCAGTACATGTCAATTGAATAAGTGATTATACTCTCCATATAAATATGCATTTTATTTATACATTATTGATTGTGGATATTCTTCTTCTTCAATCTAATAATTTATTATACACTCCATATAGATTTACTTTTACTTCTCAATTGAATAATAATTTTGTTCCCTACATCACCCTTAGAAGAGGAAAAGGGCTTATGTGGAATTAACTTGCTCAAGTGTTGGTGCTCAAATGTGATGTACAAGCCCTATCTTGTAATATTAAGGATGACGATCATCATCTATTAGGTGTTTATGAGCCTCATCATTAGGTAACTTTATGGACCTTCATACACCGCCAAACTTATTTAAATCAACTCTTGTCATAATTCCTTACATATTTTGGTTATATTTTGCTTAATGAGATGAGTAAAAGAGAGATGTTATGTCTAGTGGACTAATGTGAATTGGTTGTAGATTTTTGAGAGAAAATCATGATAATTTTGGCTAACTAAGGGCAGAAACACGAATGAGTAAGGAAGGAGAGATTGTAGGAGATAGATCCTCCTCATTTAATCCTCACTCATTCGAATATTCCTCCATCAAATCAAACTATCTCGGAGTTACAAGTAGCCAAGTCATGAAGATCAAAAGACAATAGAGCGAGTGACTATTAACGAACTAGTTCATCTTGAGTTTGGGAGAAGAGCCTCCCTATATTTAAGGAAGTAGTTGGAAACTTTAGTTGTATAAACAAAGAGCCCTAGAGCCTCATTAGAATTCGTATTTTTTATGTAAAAGCACTAGGCATTTTTGAGTTCAAGACTTGTGGAAGACAATGTTATGTAATTTTCTAATATGATAATGAGAATGAGCATTTCCTTGATCAAGCAGTGAGTTGAATCAGAGGGCTGAAGCTCTTAGGATAGGGCGCAACCCTAGCAACAAACGCTCCTCTTCTTGTATTTGTATCCTTAGTTGATTTCATAGATTAATGGTTGAATTGTTTTTAGCATTATTTCATTGCAAGCAGTTGTGGATTTGATTAGTTTTCTCCCATTTGTGCATTGCTTTAACAATAGCTTAGGAAGATAAAGGAATATGAAAATGTTGATAGTAGGTAGCTTTGGATGCACTTCTCCCTTCAAGGACCATGGTTTCAGGAAAGAACTACTATGCAGCCCCAAAAAGACATAATTCTGATTTCTTATGGAATTTAGGGTTTTTCTACTACTTAGGCCAACATTTTACCTGTTTTCAAGAATAGGATTTAATTTTCATTTCTAATATATTCAGCCTTGCATTAGATCTCATAAAGGTTTCGTACTATTATGCAAGTTTTTCCATGGATGAAATAGGCAACTAGATAATGAAATTTTGTTTTCTTAGTTGATTTAAAATATTTCTTGTTTGACATGATTCATGGAGAAATGCCACGGATTGATGCAGTGCAGGAGTTTCACAAGTGTAGAGAGATCTCATGACCAACAATCTCATCCTAACTTCATCAATCCATGATTATCATTTTTTCCACTAATCCCTATCCAAATTAATCATTTCATAAGAACACTTCTCCAAGTTTGTTGAGCAAATCCAACCATTTCACAAACTCTTTTTTGATCTTTGAAGGAGTCCTAACCCTTCCATTGCCTCATTTCTCCCACCATTCACCTTCGTTGAGCCTTACACCACCTTCCAAATCCCTCCTCTTGCTCTCAACCAGATCTTGTAGGAATACAGGGGATCATGTAGTAGCATTAGGACATTTTGTAGGAGGCATTAGTACATCCTATCGGATGATCTATAGTAGCCTATTTTAAGGCCTAACTATGGAAAAAGCACCTAGGAAGATAGGAAAAGGGGATTTAGCATTCACATTGTCATAAAAAATACAAAAAGGAAAAAAGCGTTATTGTGTTCATTTACATGCCCAGTAGTTGAATGTTTGGTTATTTCAGATTACATGCCTAAGGCAGTAGGATTACACACATTTAAACTTAGCCATCTGGTGTTTCCTCTTCTTCTAAAGCTTTGTTATAAGCACTCATCTGCTTTTATGCTTCCTTGATTTTTTTTACTGTTGTTTTTCTGTTGAGTTCATAGTTTTTTGCTTTATGGATTTTTTTTGGACCATCATCTTATTTGTTGTTGTGTTTGTTTTGAGTATTTTATTTGTTTGTTTATATATATAAATATTAATATAAATTATATATATAAATATAAAATTAAATATATATTTATTTTAAATATAGATATAACAGGATAGACTTTATTTAAATAAAAGAAAATTTTTTAATGATTTTTTTTATATTTTAAATTAGTTTTAATTTCAATTTATTATTTATTTTGGAAAATAAATAAAATATATGTTTGAAATATTATGTTTTATTTTTGACTACTATAATAATCGTCATTATTATTTAATTCATATTGATTATTATTTAATTCATGTTATTACTATATTAATAGTTTTAATTTGTGTATTGTAATTTTTTACTCATAATGAGATTCTCTTTTGGTATAATAGCATCATTGAGATTTGAAATACATTTCGAAGGAGCTAATGTGGTTCGTCTCATGGTTTCGGATAGGATTCACATTGTTTTTTTGCTTTTTTAAATTTAATTGTTTTTGTTAAAGTATTTAAGAATATAATTAGGATTTTGCTTTCTAAATTTAGCTGTTAATTTTTGGTTTTTTTCAAGTTTTAAGAATTTAAGTAATATTTCTTTAATTGTATTCAAGAATGCAAATTATATTCTTGTTTCTAAATATAGTGGTTATCTTTTTGCTTTTCTAAGCTTTTAAGAATGTAATTAATATTTTCTAAATTTAGTTGGAAGTGTCTAAGAAGTGACAGTTGTTATGTTTTTTCTTTTCTAAACTTTCTAATTCTAGTCATCATTTGTTTAAGAGCTAACAGAGGAATATGGATATGCTTTAATCGTCATGTGTTTTAGTCATACTTGTTATCACAAGTTATAAGAAATGTATTTTGGTGCAAAACATTTTAACTAGGAAAATCCTACAAACGTGGAAATAAATAAGTATTACTGGGAAACTAATTATAAAATCTTTAATTAAAGAAAAAAATTGAAAATAAGCTTTGTTACTATTTAATATGTTCATTTTAAGTAATATAATTTATTATTTTATGATTTAATACTGTTTACTTTTTTAATATAATTTATCTTAAATTTTTTTTTCAACATCATAGTATTGATATTTTTCTTCTACTTGATATAAATATAATAATTATAAAAATATATTATATTTAATTTTATTTAATTAAAATTGTTTAATTAATTAAAAATAAACATAAATAAATAGTTTAACTTTTTATGTCATATATATCCATTATCATTCGCATATATATTATAAAATCTAAAATTTTAATAAAAATTATCCATACTAAATAATATACTTCATAAAAAAAATCTAAAATTTGAACAAAAATAACAAACAGATGGGGAGATGTGGTGTTGGCATCCTCTCAAATAGTAACCTGAACTCTTCTTACCATTTTAAACTCATAACTTTAAATCAATTCTTTAGTTGTTCGTCATGCTTTTGTTGGAGTTCTGGCCTTGCAATACATTTCAAAAAATTTGACCGTTATCAACCATTTAAGATTTCAAGATTGACATGGAGAATAGGAGCGCGAAAGACGGATGCCTCACTCTATATATTATTATGTTCCAATTTCCTTAACGTGTATTGCGCTTTTCTCCCTTCCCCTCTCAGGCAGTTGTCTGGTGTGCTATGGTCGTTTTTGTCTCTGCTTTTAGTTGTTGGTGTGTGGCTTCAACTGTGTGCTTGAATTGTGTATGTCATTTTTGTTTTATTTTCAAATTTAACGCTGGAGCGAGAAAGAGTAGACCAGAGAGGATTCTTCCTCAATTCCTCCCTTCCTATTTTGAATCAGTAGATCAGGTGAGAGAGATGTGGTATTTATTTTTATTTGGAGTCTTCAATAACCAATTTGTGGTTTCGATTTTAGATTTTGTCAATTAATATTGCTTTGTTTGTTTTCTTTCCTATCAACGTGTTGACAGAAAGAGTGCAAAGGGCTGAGCTAAACGGCGAGCGAATACCGCTATGAAGCGAAAGGATTAACGTACCTTACAACAACTTAATGCTTCTCTATATTTACTTCTTCTTGGAGTAATCTCTGGATTTAATACTTCTCTATATTTACTTCTTCGTGGAGTTTAATGTTTGCTTAATTTGGTTAAGATCAGAGTAGAGAGGATTACTACGCTTGAGAGAGAGAAAGAACAGAGAAGAAGTGAGAAAGAACAGAGCAGAGTCAACCATTCATGAATTCCATGTCGATCTTTAAAGTAACAATTTTTGGATTAATGTTGTTTAATGTTTGCTTAATTTGCTTGATATCATAGTAGCTAGAAATAACATAGCAAAGAGTATCATTCCTGAATTCCATGTCGTTCGATCTTTAAAGTAATAATCTCTTTATTAATGTTGTTTAATGTTTACTTATTTTGCTTAAGATCATAATAGAGTAGATTATTGCACCTTAGGGCGAGAAGGAACAGAGCATAGAGGATCATTCCTGAATCCCATATCATTCAATCTTTAAAGTAATAATCTCTGCATTAATATTGTTTAATGTTTTCTTAATTTGCTTAAGATCAATGTAGAGAGGATTACTAGGCCTGGGAGTGAGAAAGAACAGAGCAATGAGGATTATTCCTCAACTCCATGTCATGCGATCTTTAAATAATAATCTCTGGATTAATTTTGTTTAATGTTTGCTTAATTTGCTTAAGATCTCTTGTAGAGAGGATTACTACACCTAAGAGCGAGAACAACAGATCATAGAGTATCACTCCTGAATTCCATGTCGTTCGATCTTCAAGGTAATAATCTCTGGATTAATGTTCTTTACTATTTTCTTAATTTGCTTAAGATCATAGTAGAGAGGATTTCTACGCCTTAGAGTTGAGAAAGAATAGAGCACAGAGGATCATTCCTGAATTCCATGTATTTCGATCTTTAAAGTATTAATCTCTCGATTAATCTTGTTTAATCTTTACTTAATTTGCCTAAGATCAGAGTAGAGAGGATTACTATGCCTGAGAGCAAGAAAGAACAGAGTAGAGATGATCATTCCTAGTTTCCATGTCATTCGATCTTTAAATTAATAATCTATGGATTAATATTGTTTAATGTTTCCTTAATTTGCTTAAGGTCAGAGTAGAGAGGATTACTATGCCTGGGAGTGAGAAAGAACAGAGCAGAGAGGATTATTCCTCAATTCCATGTCGTTCGATCTTTAAATAATAATCTTTGGATTAATTTTGTTTAATGTTTGCTTAGTTTTCTTAAGATCAGAGTAAAGAGGATTACTGCTCATGAGAGCGAGAAGAACATAACATAGAGGATCATTCCTGAATTCCATGTCGTTCGATTTTTAAAATTATGTGGTATGGTTTTAGTGATATCATTTCATTAGTTATTTCTAGACTTTCTCAATTAGTGGTGCATTGTTTGTTTTATTTGTTTTCAAGCATTTTGTTGAGATAAAGAGTGCATATAGCAGAGTAAATACCTCTATGGTGCTTAAGGTACCTTACAAAAACTTCTTAATGCTTCTCTATTTTTAATTCTTCGAGGAGTGTTATCCCTGGATTCGCTTAAGAGCAGAGCAGAGCAGAGAGGATCATTATGCCTGAGAGTGAGAAAGAGCAGAGCAGAGCAGAGGTTCAATTCTGAATTCCATGTAGTTTGATCTTTAAAGCAAACTAATTGAACAAAATTTCCATTCCCCTTTTGAATCAAGCAGTCAGGGTATGTGAGATGGTTTTAATCTCATTAATTCATTCATTAATTAATATATTTATCGTTTTAGTATCATTGTGTGTTTTTTTTGCTGTTTCTCTTTGTTTCTTTCTTCATTCAGCTCAGATAAAGAGTATAAGGGGTTGAGCGGAAGGTGGAGTGAATACGGCTATGGAGCCATAGGCTTAATAGACTTTACAACTACGTCTAAATATTTATCCATTTGTAATTCTTCAACAAGTTATCTCAGGACTAATGTTGTTTAATATATGTTTAATTAGTTTAAGGGTAGAGCAGAGTTGATCATTACGCCTTAGAGCACATTAGAAAGGATGATTCATGAATCGCATGTCCTTCGATATTTAAAGCAGAGTGGAAGGGGCTTAGTGAAAGACATAAGATACCGTTATGGAGGCAAATGCTAAAGGTACCTTAAAACTTCTCAATATTTCCTTATTTCTGATTTTTCTTAGGGTTATCTCCAAATTTATGATGTTTAATTTGATTAAGAGATTTCAAATTCTTGGAAATAAATAAATGCATGCATGCTTGATATTTCCAGATTTTTGGATTCATGATTTGGGTGAAAAGCTAAGTTATTCTATTTTTTTTTCCAAAGTGAATAACTCGTAACTTCTAGTTATGACAATTTTCTTCACTGCCATTTAAAAATTTGAATGGAAGTTTATGCAAAAGCTTTCTAAACTTTTAACTAACTATTTTATAAGATAGCCAAATAATATGAATATAAAACAAAACAAAAAAAATTCAATAAATAATTGCTGGTCTGAATGTGAGGACACAATCTTGACATAATATTTTCTCATATTGTTGAAATTCTAGAAATATTGCTAATTTTGTTGATATTGTTGAAATTCTAGAAATATTGCTAATTTTGTCGATGGAGTGTTTAAATCCAATCCATATTGATTATTATATTATTGATGTGCATTGGAATTCAAGAAACACAACACTCAGGGCTTACAAATTTCGGGTAGATTATGGTCGGGTTCAAGAGAATTATAAAATCTATTCCTCAAGGTCATGAGAATTATAGAGAGAGAGGAGAGTAAGAAATTGTTTAATTCTTTCTGATTCCCATCTCCACTATTGTGAAGAGAAATTTCCTTCATTGTTTGAGGTAGACAACATGTCTACATTTTGCTGCAGGTGCAATCTTTCCCACGCTCAGGATGATCACATTTGCAGAGGTAAGCAAGTCATTTCTGTCAATTTGAATTATTTTAACATTCTTAAGAAAAGCTTGTTCTTTGATCCTTGTTTTAAGTTTTGTTTATAATTTTTTTCTGCAACTATGCATAGCATTTATAGATCATTTCACTTGCACATTTGAAATGCTGATAACTTCTTTGGAAGTATTGTTTATAATTATTTTTCTGCAACTATGGATAACATTTATTTTTGTGTACTTTTGTTCATACATTTGAAAGTCTGAGCAATTTCTTATCAATAGCCATCTCTCCTCACACCCAATCATAGTTACTCCACACAACAAAAGCTAAATGGTTACAATTTCGAAACTGGACAGAGACAGTTGGGGGAAGGGTGGGTGATGAGGAGGAAGAGGAGGCGGCGAGTGCAGTAATGGTGAAGGCGTGGACGAGGAGGCAGAGGGAGCATGAAGGAAGAGGAGGTTGGGTAGGAGAAGGGGAGGAGGAAGAGGAGAACGAGGGGGGTAGGAGGCATAGGGTGGGGGATGTGGTGAGGGGCCACAAGGTAGAGGAGGGGAAGGCGCGGAGGAAGAGGAGGCAAGTGCGAGGAGGTAGGGGGAAGGAGGAGGAGGAGGAGGAGGAGGTAGGAGCAGTGGAGGCAGGGGGAGGAGGCTGTGGAGTGGTAGGGGAAGAGGAGGATATGGAGGAGTTGGGGGGGGAGGAGGTGGCAAAGGTGGCGGTGTGGGGAGGAGGCAGAGGAAGGGGGGTTGACAAGGTGGAGGAGGATTAGGTGGAGGGGAAGGTGGTCGGGCGAAGCAGTGAGGAGGGGGGAGGAGGCAGGGGTTTTGGGATGGTGGGAAGAGGGAGAAGAGGTGCTAGAGGAGGCAGGGGTTCCAAGGTGGTGGAAAGAGGGGGAGGAGGAGTAGGCAGAGTCAGAGGAGGTGGACGAGGTTAGGTAAAGGGTGGAATCGACAGGGAGGATTTTGAGGAGGGACGAAGAGGCAGTGGAGGAAGAGAAGGTGGGGGAGGATGGGCAGGTGGTTGGGAGGGGGGGCAAGTGGTATGGGAAGGTCACGGAGGGGGTTGGGAGAAGTGAGAGGAGGATGAGGAGGAGGACAAGGAGGATGTGGTGGAAGAGGAGGAGGAGGTGGCGAGTGAGGATAGTGAGGCAGGAGACAGGAAGGAGGTGGGGGGAGAGAGGGTGATGGGGGAGGAGTAGGAGGAGCGACGAGGAGGAGTAGGGGGAAGAGGCAAGGGAGGAGGAAGAGGGGCAGGAGGAGGCAGTGGAGGATGGGGAGGTAGAGTGGTGGTGTGAGGTAGGAGGGGGGAGGGCTAGGTGAGGGGAGAGGAGGTGGGGGAAGGGTAGAGGACGAGGAGGACGGGGAGGAGGCACAGGGTGGTGGGGTAGGTGCCAGAAGAGGTAGAGCAGAGGGGGAGGAGGCAGAGGAGGGTAGGGGGGCCACTGAAAGAGGCAAACTGGAGGGAGAGGGTCGGGAGGAGGATGAAGAAGAGGAAGTGGGGGCGGTGGTAGGAGGGGGAGGATGGGTGACGTGGAGGATTGGGGAGGAGAAGGAGTGGTATATACAGAAGGGGTGGAGAGGGAATAGATGCAAGAGAACATGGTGTAGAGACGAAAGGGGAAGAGGGGGAATAGCTGGATGATGAGGAGGGGGAGGGTGAGGCAGAGTTGGACGGCGGAGAGGAGAGGGAGGAGTTGGAAGAGGTACGAAGAGGCAAAGGAGGAGGCAGGGGAGGTGAAGTAGGAGGGCGAGGAGGGCTAAGAGGTAGAAGAGTTGGAGGGACAAGAGGTGGAGGAGGAGGCAGAGTGGGGTCGAGAGGCAGAGGTGGGGGGACGGATGAGGCATTAGGCGTCGGAGAAGGGGGCGAAGGGGGACGGGGACATGAAGGGGGAGGAGGCAAGGGAAGGTTGCGAGGAGGGGTAGAAGGTGGGAATTGGTGTAGCGAGGTGGTTGGAGGACAGCTAAGGGGAGGAAGCGACAGAGTGGGAAGAGATGAATGAGGAGGGGTAGGTGGACGCGGGGCAGGTGAAGGCAGAGGTGGTGGGGGGGAGCGGAGTTGGAGGAGGGGGACAGTGGTGGAAGAAGAGGAGGGGGAGGAGGAGGTGGTGGAGGATGGGCAGGAAGGGGGAAGGGTGGAACGAGGTGGAAGAGGGAACGATGGATGGTGGAGGAACAAGAGAAGGAAGAGGTCGAAGGGAAGAGTCAAAGGTGGAGGAGAATGTGAGGGAGGATATGGGCACTAGAGGATGAAGAGTTGAGGGGTAGGGGTTTGGAATCAATGGTGGAGGGGAAGGAGGAGGAGGAGGAGGGGGCACATGAGGATGGCAAGGATGGGCAAGATGGTGGATGAGGAGGATGGGGTACAAGGGGAAGATACGAAGGGGTAATAGGGGGAAGAGGAGGGGGAGCAGTGACAGGAGGGGAAGGATGGGAAGGCAGAGGGGTCGGGGAGTTAGCGGAAGAGGGGGAAGATGGTGATTTGTTTTTATAGCATGGCTCAATCTTATATGATCCTATGAAAACTTATCTTTGGTCAAGTCATGAATAATACATTAATCTATTTCAGTCTATTTTAGATTGTTGATGAGTTACGAAATATTGGACATGGATACTTGATTTAGCTTGTTTAATAAATACGCACTTCATCTAAGTTATGAGTTGAACTATCTTTGTGACTTGTAAACTTGTCTTCTCTGTTAAACTCTTTTTTCACTTAAGGTGAGGAATTTTTGGTCATTATTCTATGTATCTCATTAATAATGGTATCATATCCATCATAGCAAACATTTAAAAGAAGTTTATTCACGTAAAACAATTTTTTCTTTTAATATTGAAATAGGTTTGATTAGGTATACATAAAATGCATACCTCTATATTTCATTTTCCCCTTTCTTTCGAATATTTGAGCATTTCAACATATTTTTTCTTTATTTCCTTAATCATGTTTCGAATTCTATCGATATATGGCCTGGAAAAGTAAAAACCCAACTTCTTATAAATATGCATTGATCTTGGTTGTTTGAATCCATTGACTCTTCATTAATTACATCTTCTATTATTTGGATATCATACCATCAATTTTAATAGCATGGTTTCAACTTGCATGATACTATAAAACCTTATCTTTGATCAAGCCATGAGCTATAAATTAATATCATGCACTCTATGTCACTTATTCTATTTCAAATTTTTGATGTGTTGCTAATTTTTGGACATACATATTTAATATATATATTTTAATGCATATACAATTACTTTATGCTAACAATTACAACATTTTTTCGTATTTTCATCAATGATAAATCAAGTTAAATGGGCCACATATTAAGTCGTATGACTTGTTTAATTTTTCTGTTCAATATCCCATGATATTGTTTCTATCTTTTGTTTAAAAAGAGTCTAACTACATTTGAAAACTTCTAGTATTCTCTTGGCTAGTTTTGGCACTAGGCTTCACCATGTACTCATAAAAAGTGTATATATATCTACAAATTTTTCCTCTTTCAATTGTTTGAACATCTAGTTGAAACATGATATAAAGGACTCACCTTTATCTCTTGTGCTAAATATTTCTTGCTTCGAATAATTTTGGCTTAGGGTTTTAAGGTTCATACATTACAATATTTTATCAGCCCATTTTCAAAGTTGATGTATTTACATAGTCCCCTAATCATTTTTTAATTACATCATTACACATCGTAATCAACTGATAAGAAATTGTTTGATGGATGATTTGTATTTTTTATTACATTATTTCACTATTTCTAGTGCCAATGATCAAATCTATGCTTGTTACATTCATGGTTACCTAAGCACATTTCATGAAGTATTTACCAACATAACCCTTAAGTCCCATAATATGGTGTTCATTTTCATATGCGGATCCAAAATGGTATACATCACTAGACAAATCTAAGAAAAATAGTTATAAGAGAATGTGTTTGGAAAATTCTCAATCAAATATTTTGGGCATGCATTTTTTGATAGCAAATGATGTTATGATAATGGTGAAACCTTGGTGATAACATCAATCTAGAAGCACAATACTTTTCATGTCCTTTCTCATTCGACCTAAATGGTTATTTCCCATTTTGTGATGGTACATGCTGATGTATGATCATTATTTATTTACCTTTTACATATTATTATTTTGAAAAATCTAGAAATGATCCAATAATTTTTGGTTTGCCACACAATGTATTTTAACAATTAGGTATGCTCAATTTAATATATATTTTATTTGAAATAAAATCATTAGTTGGAATATATACTCAACAAGGAAATACCCTTACATCTAAGGAATATTTATAAGTGGTTTATGTCTTTGTCATATCTCCATGTCACATACTTTTAGGACTAATCATTGCATATCCTATTTCTAATCTTTATTCTCTACAAATACTTGGTGATACTTTGATTATGTTATCAGGTACATCTACATCCCTATATCTCATTTTGTTCTTATTCAAAGTAGTAAATTTAGGGTTTTAATTGGAATAATATATTAGTTACAAGCCTATCTAGAAACATAAACCATACTATTGACACTATAAGAAAATCACTAAAAGGTATTAAAACATGGATATACACTAAATTAACTACTCCTATTACTGTATTATAATGCGTGTGAAATTATCATTAATATAGTACAACTCCCTTATTATATTGTTGTGTCGATGTTGTCCCCATATTTTTATTATTGTGCCCAATAAAAGCCCACTATTGTTATTATTGTGCCTTTACATTATTATTGTTATGTCAGCTCTGATTACACTATGACCCCTTAGACTCTTATATATAGAAAGGAGGTTCGGTCATTTGTATCATCCAAGAATTATTCATTTGTGTAATGTAAAGGTGGTTTCCCCCTCAAAGAGGCTGAATCCTAAGGCCTTTATCTTTCTTTTCTATCTTTTTGTGAGTTGATTTCATAAGATTTGATATTAGAGCTTTGGATTCTAGGGTTTCACTGGTCCAAACAGGGCATTGTGGAATTTTCACTATAACTCTT
Organism: Pinus taeda; assembly: GCA_000404065.3. Lineage (NCBI taxonomy): Eukaryota > Viridiplantae > Streptophyta > Pinopsida > Pinales > Pinaceae > Pinus > Pinus taeda. The sequence continues at coordinate 26,481 of APFE031218949.1, forward strand.
TTTCTGCGGTATTTCAGAAGCTAAAAAGAAATGCCATTTAAGCTGAAATTATTTTGAAATTTGGGTATGAATTTCAAAGTTTGTCTTGCTATATTTTAGAATATATGATCTAAGGAAGTTAGGGTTTTTGTAGAGTCCCGAATTACATTCCAAACAGGCGACCTAGGGAAAATTGTCATAACTTTTGTTCTAAGCTCAGATTGAAATTTCATAAGAAATCTAATCTTGATCAGACTTGCGGGGTGAGAAAGAGGACTCAAAGGGTTACTTTAGGACACAATTTCAAATATTTGAGATTTGCAGTTATAGATATAAAATAGATTCAATATCGAGCTCTTACAAAGTGAAAAAAAGCTGTGTAGTTTTTTTTAAATTTTGCATAAGATTGGTTTGAAAAATTAGTTTGAAGGAATTCAAAAGGAATAGTGAAGAATTATTAGCATTAGTTGATGCCCTAAAGAAAGAAAATGGAAACACCTAGTAAGAAACCTGAAAGCTCCAGAATCACTCATGAAGAAGAGAAAAAAATGCAACATGATATATCAAAATTAAAAAACCATGTACAACAAATTTCACTCTCACAAAAGGTAATTGAAGCCAAGATGAATGGCATGGAAGCTAATATGAATGGCATGTAAGTTAATATGGATGGCATGGAAGATAAGATGAATTTCATGGAAGCTAAAATGAATGGCATGGACGATAACATGAATGACATGGTTTCTAAGATGGAAAAATTGAAGATATATTTGAATAAGTTGCTACAAGAAATAGTTACTAATGGTGAAAGTGTAGTAAAGGAAACTCATGATGAGAACAAAAGAAATGTTAATCATGATTTCATAGACTTTAATGTTAGATTGAACACCCACCATGTTCCAAAAATTTATATGAGGAAGTTTGATGGCAGGGATCCTAGAACATGGCTACTATAGCTGGAGAAATATTTTGATCTACATGAGGTGAAATTGTTACAAAAGGTACGTATTGAATCTTTATATCTAGAGCCGAATCAATTTTTATGGTATGAAGGGATTTGTTCAAGTAAACCCCTTATTATACTGTAGTGCCCATGTAGTCTCCATATTGTTATTATTATGCCCCATAGAAGCCCACTATTGTTATTATTGTGCCCTTACATTATTATTGTTATGTCAGCTCCGATTATATTATGACCCCTTAGCATCCTATATATATAAAGGAGGTCTAGTCATTTGTATCATCCAAGAATTATTCATTTGTGTAATGTAAAGGAGGTTACCCCCTCGAAAAAGATGAATTCTAAGGCGTTTATATTTCTTTTCTATATTTTTGTGAGTTGGTTTCATAATAGGTTGCCATGGATAAAACCCTAAACCAAATCAAGAAACCAACACATCCTCCTCCTCCTCTTTCCCCCACTCGCCCCCACCCCCTTGACCTCTTCCTTCCTCTCTGCATCCTAATTTACACTCACCTTTCTCCTCCTCCTCTACCTTCCCTCTTCTCTCGTTACCACTTGTCCCACCCTCCACCTATCCTTTCTTCTCTGCATCATCATTTCTCCGCACTCCTCGTCTTGCTCCTCCTGTCTCCAACCTTTGCACTGCCTCCTCTTTCTCCTCCTCCTCCTTAGCCTCTAACACCACTCCCTCCTCCTCTGCCCTCGAACAACCACCTATTATTTCTCTTGTTCCTCCCCCTCCACCTCTCCCATTTTTCTCTTCATCTTTCCTTACCCTTCTCCTCCTAATACACCTCCTTTTGCTCCTCGCTTCGCACCCTCACTCCACTCATGTGCGACCACCACCTTCCCCTCATTCTCCCACTCATGCTTACCCTCACCCTTCCACCTCCTCCTCACTCTGCCCTCTTCCCCTATGACTCTTCATTCTCTTCCTCCTACTCACTCACCACCTTCTATCCTACCCACCACTATATAATTCCCCATTCAACCTCATCTTTCCCCTCCTCCTTTTCTCGCATTCCATTCCCCGCTCCTCTCCCCTCAAGCCTCCTCCTATTGTTTCTCCTTTTCCTCCTCCTCCACCACTACCTGATTCTCCTTGTCTCCCTCTCTCCTTCTGCTTCTCCTCATAATACACCTCGTTCTCCTCCTTAATCCCCCCCTCGCTTCCCTATTTTTCTACGACCATCTTCCACTCCTACTCCCACTCTTGGTTTCCCTGACCTGTCCACCTCCTCCACACTTTTCCCTCTAACCCTATGCCTCTTCCTTATCTTCCTCCCACTCATGCACCACATTTGTATCCTACCCACCACCACCTCCTTAACCTCTTGCTCCTCCATCTCCTTGTCCTCACTGTTCTACTTCTCCCCTCACCTTCTCGACCTTACTTCCCACCCCTTCATCCTCTTGTTCTTCCCCATGGCCTTACAAGTATCTCTTGTGTGCCTCACCAAACTCCCCCACTACAGCCCCCTCCTCCTCTCCCCCAACTTCTCCTCATGCTCATCCACCTCTACCACATTCCTCTTGCCCCTCCTCCTCCTCATCCTCCTCCCCCATTCGTCTTCCCCCTCCTCCTCCTCATCCTCCTCCCCCATTAGTCTTCCCTTTCCTCCTCCCCTATTCCTATTCACACTTCGTCTCCCTATCCACACCCTCATCCCCCTCTCCTTCCTCACCCTTCCCCTCGGCCCCCTCTTCATCATACTACACCTCCTCCCACACCTCCACCCCTTACTCCTCCCACTCCCCTTCATCTACCACCCCCGCCTCGTCCCTGAATCCTCCTCACTACCACTCTCCCCCTCCTCCCCTACCTCCTCCACTTTACGTCTCTTCCTCAATCCCCTCCACCTCTGCCTTCTCCCCCCATCCCCTACCTCTGTCTCCCCCACTTCGTCCCACTCCTCCCACCTCTGCCCCTCCACCTCATTCTCTTCTCCTCCTCCTCCTCCCCTCTTTTTCTTCCCCCTACACCCCTTTTGCGTCGCCCTCCTCCTCCTTCCCTTCCTCCTCAAATTCCCCATCCCACCCCTCATCCTCTTCCTCCCTCAACTCCTCCAACTTCCCCTCCCCCTCTCTCCACCCTCCTCCACCTCTCCACCCTCTGTCTCTTCCACCTATTCCCCCTTCCCCCCCCATTCTCCTCCCCCTTCCTACTCCCCCCGCCTCTTCCTCCATTGCCACCTAGCCTACCTGGCTCCGCTGCCTCTCCCACTGCCTTCTCCCTATCCCTCCCCCACTGCCTACTAATCCTCCTCTTCCTCCCACTACCCCTACCCCTCTCCCCTCTACACCTCCTCCCCCACCGCATATTTCTCCTCTCCTTCCTTCAGCTCCACCTCTTCCCCCTCCTCTCCTTCCACCTCCCCCTCCTCCTCTTCACACTCTCCCCTCCTATCCCTCTTACACCTGTGCCACTTCTACCTCTTCCACATATTCCTCCTCCCCCAACTACTCTTATGCCTACACCTCCATCCCCTCCCACCTCATCCTCATCCTCTTCCTCAACCCTCGCACACCTCCTCCTACCCCACCACTTGCTCACTACGCCCACCTCCACCTAGGCCTCCTTTGGCTCCTCTTCCTCCCCCTTTGCCTTCTCTCCACCTCCCTCAAATCTACTTTCACCTCTCCCCTAACTCATCCACCTGCATCTTCCAATCCCTCCCACACTCCTCCCCCTTCTCAGCTTCACCATCTTCCCCTTCCAACTCCTCCCCCGTCGACTCCCCCTCCTCCTCCTCCTGTGCCCCCCACCTCTGCCTCTTTCCCCTCTTCCCACTCCTATCCTCCCCCCGCTCTTCCTCTTCCTCTGCCTCCCCCCCC
>APFE031218954.1:5047-21147 GCA_000404065.3 Pinus taeda
GGGGTGGGTCGCGGGGGGAATTTAGCCTCACTCTCATGTGCTAAAAACAATTATAAGCCCAAAATAATTAAATTAATTAAAATAAAGAAAGTTGTATTTAATCCTACCTTTCTAGATTGAGTTTTTTTCCTCATGGTTAGGAGTCAGTTTAGGCCTAGTTGGTTGAGATATTATTTCCAACCAGTTAGGCTCCTAGATTAGTTTTTGGTTGAGAGATTTGCTCAACCATAGTGTCCAAGATAGATAGACTATATTGAGACAAATTCTCCTCATGTATTAATATGTATCATAAACATTATTTTAATAATGAGAATGTGAGGAGTGTTGTGATGCTCTCAGGCCTTTTCTGCCATGTCTAGCTCTTTTGTGTCTCTGATATTTTTATATATGCTTATTTGATTTCCTTCATTATAATCAGAGTTGCAACAAGATCTCTGAAAATCCTATTTTTTGCAATCGATCCAAGCATATAGATATGTGGTATCACCATTTACAGTATTGTGTGTAGAGGCAAATAATGGTATTGCAGTACATTCCGATAGAGGGACAAGAAGCTGATATTTTGACAAAGGCCTTGTCAAGATGGAAGTTCGAGTTCCATAGGTGCAAGATAAGGGCGGTTGATAATCCCTTTTTTGTTGAGAGGGAGTGTTGAAAAATGTAGCAAGAAATTCTTAATTTTATTTTCCTTTGATTAAATTGAGAAATTTCGAATCTCCACATCAGTGGACAACTTGGATGATTTTCAGTTGTGTGACATGGCTTGTGTCATCTAGTTTATTAAGTAAATTCAAGTTGGAGGAGTTAGAGTTCAGTTTTGCATGTGTTATTGCTAATTTGTAGCAATCAAGGTTAGTTATCTCAAGTTGTTTTCAATTAAACTAGTCCCAACTTTTGGAGGAACTAGTGGAAGGTCAGTTAAGAAGTGGGACTTCAATCAAACTAAATGATCATCTAGTTACCTAATAAAGGAAACCAAAATAGTTAGTGCATGCATAGAATTGAAGTTACCAAGTTGAGGTGGAGATTCTAAATAGTGTAACATTAGTTTTATATTAGTCTTGAGTGTACATGCGTTACATGTAGTTATATGTTCAACCTAAAGGAATTGCACAATTAAATTGAAGGAATTTTCCTAAATAATAGGGGCTAATTTCTCAAGGAACAACACAAGGAAATAGGAGCTCAAGATGAGGCAAAATTTGACTAATTCTGGCTTAGAAGCCTTTAGTGAGCAGAGAGATAGGTTGTGCACTTGCAGGGTGAGATCAGTTGAGGAAAGAAATTTTAATACATCTCTATATCATTTTATTAATGCAAGAGATGTTGGGGATTTTAGCATATTTCTTTCCCCAGATATATATACTCATTACATGTGTGTTATTCCTTCTTTCATGTTTGAAAATTTTGTTCTAAATTGTGAAATAATGTTCGTAGAGGAGTAGTGTAGATATGTGTCTTGTGATTTTGATTAAAATTTCATGAGAAGGTTTAAATCTACAATTGAATTTCTAAATAAATCAGTGCTAGCACTACAACAATATTGTTTTTGGATGAAGATAGTCAATTCTAAATAAGAGAGAAAAATTAGTTTCATAATAGTTTCCCTCTGATGCATGAGGTAAGGAGAAAACCATAAGTGAAAATACAACAAGAATTTCTTTCCCTAACCAATGTAACATAAAGGGATCCATTCTATGAGGAGAGTAGTTAAGGAGGGACAACTAGCCATAGACAAGTCTAGAGAACCATTTGCAAACAACAAACCAATGAGGTAAGGCGAATACACAATCTCAATATCAATGAGGTGGAAATGTCCATGCTCAAGAAACTATCTAAATAGAATATCAAATCATAACATCATTGGGCTAAATAATATTACCTCAATGTGCCATAGTATAAAGCATCATAAAACTAGGTGTTATCACCTAGATTGACCTCAGGCTGAAGGGAAGGCAATTCCAGGGTAACCACAAACCAAGCTCAGCCTAGTAGCTAGCCCTACTAGCTCAGGAGAAGGCTCTCTCCTTAAGGATCTCAGTCAAAATTAATGGATCAGGTAAAGGATTTTATGCTAGGTATTGTAGCTCGAAAGGTTTTGATTGAATTTGTTTGTGTTTTCTCGGATCAGGAGGAGCTGGGTAGTTTAGGTCTGCGAAAATAGGTTAGAAATGTAGGGTGTTATATGGGGCAATGTAGGCATAGGCGTTAGCACTTTAGGCTTGATGATGTGAGGTGTTTAAGACTAATGAGGTGCTAAGAAGGGCATGTGACAATCATGGATCCTTCTTAAACAGTAGAAAACATGAAATGTTGAATGATTTCCCAAGGCAGAGCACTGCTACAATGGATTCTACCTATCAAACTTGAAAACAATTCAACCAGAAGCAATGAAATGAATGATGGAATACATGAAACATATAAACACATAATTATAGAAGAATAAACTGTACTAAAACTCCATACCACAGGAATCCCATAAACATAGCTACAATTCTTATTGCTCTCCTTTCCAAATTTCTTACAATGATGTACAATCAAGCTCTCAGCATCCAAGTGAGTCCAACCCACACAATGACTCAGAAAATACATAATATAGGCTTCAAAATAACAAATCCTAACCACAAGGGTTGAATCCATGAGAGGAGGATAAGTTGCACAACAAACTGAACTGAAAGCTAAAGACTAGGGAGGTCAAACTGACTCATCCCTAAGATGAAGCAAACTGATTCATTACATGCCACCTCGACCATTTACTTGATGTATCTACCCTAGGTAACCAAAATATACATTAATTACATCATGATTTTACATTACATCAGTAAAAAGATTAAAATCTCAAAGGTGAAGAGCAAATTATGGAAGAAACAGTGAAAAATTGGGCAATATGTCAAGTGCGCAGTGCAAGTGTCAAAAGCGCAATGCCTGAAGGAAGAGCATAGTGCCAACTTCGAGATGAATTTTGACTGCTTTCCTGATCTCCAAATTTGGCTCATGATAGCTCATTAGAAAGATTATCCTGTCTAGTTTCCAAAACTGCCCTTAATTTCAAATTTGAGCTTGCTTTTCCCTTTCGAAACTGCAATCTCCCAAGGCTACTCAAATGCACAGTGCCAGGCTCAAAAAACAGGCAAAAACATGATTTTTAGGTGGTTTTCTGGCCTTTTTACCTAGTAAATCTGACTTTCACACCTGCAAAATGGTTTTTTTCTAAATGTACATGGCCTTCTGAATCCAATGGTGGTGGCCATTTCTCCAAAAAGTGCCCCAAAAAAGTGCATAGTGCCTTAGGCGCTACACGTTTCACTAGTGGACTAATAGAATAAATGCCTGAAAATGACAGGAACAACTAGAAAAAAAAAAAGTTGAGTAAAGGCTCCTCAAAAATGGTTGTGATGGATAATGTTGAAGGTGACTAAGCCTGTAGTGAAGCCTCCACCAATAGGTTAAGCTTGTCCTTCTCTTCTTGATGAACCAAGGCTTCAATTCTTGCTTGAGCCCTGTTCACAAAACTCAAAACACCCTAACCATTTGAAGGATGTCACTGTCATGGGAGAGGCTAGAAGCTCTTTGAGATATGTGGGCTCAAATTTGTGAATATTCCCTCCCTTATGTGGTCTTCTCTGCTCTATGTTTCCCTCTCTGTTTGATCCCTCTTCTTCACTGTGTGGTCTGTATTCCTTATCAGCCATGGTGTTTTTGAAATGAAACCCTAGGTAGATGGTATGGGAATGCAAGGGTGTAGGGAGGAAAAAGGAAGGGAAGGGTAGATGAGAGTAAATGAGGGTCTGATGGGGTAAGGATAGAAAATTTTGAGGGATAATATAGGGTGTAGATTAGGTGTTTTTGGGGAAATGGGAAATTGTCTTGTAAAACTAGGGTTTAGGAGAAAGACTTAGGGTTTGAAGTGAGAGACTAACACCATGTGATTTTCATTATTTAAGCATGAAGGAAATAACCTTAATGAGAGGGAAATGGCAATACTTACTTGTTTTAGGGCCTAGGAGATATTGTGAAAGCTTTAAGAGTGAGGGCATGCAAAATTGGCCAAGTGCGCAACGCATGAAGGGAGTGCACAACGCCTGAAGGGAACACGCAGTGCCTGAAGGGAGTGCATAGCGCCAGGTAAACACGTAGTGCCAACTTGAAAGTAAATTTTTAGTACCTTCTCAATGTCCAAATTGAGCACAGGATAGCTCGTTGAAAATATTGTCGAGTCTAATTTCCAGAACATCTTGAATTTTTCAATTTGGAGCTCATTTTCCCTGTGAAAATCTCAATCTCCCAAGACTGGTCAAAATGTGCAGAATGAGGGTGCCAAAATGCAGAGTGCTATTCCAGTCAGCGTTTGGAGGTCTTCCACAACTCCAAATTGAGCTCATGATAGCTCATTGGAAAGATCTCTATGTCTAGTTATCATTTGACTTATTAAGCAAGTCATTTGGTCAATCCAGCTAGAAGAAATATTGATTTTACCAAAGTCACTCCAGAAGTGCAGCAACTCTCCTATGGAAAATGATGTTTTGAACATTTCTCCCAAACCATGAGACTTGTGTAAAAACTGAAGATTTTTTTTCTTATTGAGTCTATGATAGACAAAAAACCTCTTTTACTTTTGTCCAATTCATCTTCTCTTGCTCAGAAACATCATTTGAATAAAACCTATCCTGGTGTGTGGAATAGGGGATTTGTAGAAATGAAGGGGATGAGGGGCTTCTAATTTCTTGAGAAACTTTTGGGAAGTAGGGAGGGATGTTAGGAAGCAAGGGAAAGTGGAATTTCAAATATTGAGTGAGGGGAAGGGGTCCAAAAGGGAAAAACACAGGCCTAACCTAGAAAAGTGTCAAATTGTAGAAATAGGCTAGGGTTTGTGGGAAAATGATGAATTTGAGGAATATCAGTGATGGAAAGTGTTAAGAAGGTATTTTAAGGGTAGGGGAAGGTGTATGAGCATCAGGATACAAGTTTTGTTGATGGTTTGACCATCCAATAAAAATTACCTTCAAAACCCTAGGAGAGGGAAATGAGCCTTAAGTACAACTGAAGCACGAACAAGGTGTAAAATGACCCATTAGAACCTGAAATAATGATGACAACTCTTTGAATGATTGTACACTCATCTGAATGATGACATGGACTAGTACTTGGAAAACATTGGAATGAGTGAAAACAATCCTACACCTAATACCTAGTGACCAAATTTTACTTGAAGACTCACTGAAATGACAAAAAAATGACTTTGGCACCCCAAGACCACTTTGTAAGAGCATGTTTGATCACTGGTGGAAGGATGCAAAGATTGACACTAACATTGGCTCCATTGGGAATGATAGCTCCTTGGAGGTGCCAAGAACACCGTATACCAAGTAGCCTTATCCATTGGGCATGGAGTAAAAAAAAAAAAAAAACTCAATCTGAAATACATCACTGAATACTGATGAATCAAAGACACAACTGACTTTTACTCGACTAAAAACTAACTCAATACTAAAGCACAACTGACAAACTGGAAAATATGTTCAAAATGGAACTTATTCAATAAAACCTACTCTAACTATTCCATTCATCACTTGATCAAGTGAAATGAAACAACCAATGCAACCAAGTAATAATTCTGGCTGCTGTTTGAATTCTCTACAAGTGCTTGTTTATGAGAAAGAAGAGGGAACTACCGAAATGCAACTCCCATGAAAACTTGTAAATAGATCCAAATTTTCCCAGATTGAATAATATGGATTCTCTATCTGACTCCAAAAATACTGCATGAGGATCTTGAAATTCATGTGCACTGGGACTTAGCTCATCTAGTGGATTATTTTGCCTCTCCTCATACCATGAATGCAAACTTTCATCTAAGCTTTGTGACGAGACTCCTGCTGAAAATGACAAAGAAACTGGCTGCCGGATCAAGTTTGTATCAATACTTCTTTTAAGCTCACAGTTAGCTAATGGAGAAGGACTTTGACTGCAGATATCATCTAACACATTAGCTATTGGATCATGAAAAACTTGAAAATACTGTTGCAACCCATTTTCTTTCAGTTACAATGAGATTGCATGATTTTTTACAGGCTGCTCATCATTTATTGAGGTTATACTATGGAAGTTTCCCTTCAAAAACTGAAATGATTCAAAACATAATGGTACGAAATCATCTTGCATCATTTGACCACATGTTCCGAGTTCCAAATATTCATATGAAACCTGACATTCAATGGCATTTGGGGGTTGCAAATCTAGATATGAGGAGTCTTGAACAAAGATTTCATTGCCCTCTAGATGGTCAAGATCAAAACTTATCGATAGTTGATTTTTGATTGCATGAAAGTTGTCTCTGATGATCTGAAATGAAGTAAAACAAAAAGGAAAAGATCCTTCACTTACTTCAAAATTTTCTGCACTTTCCTCCTCACCTCCATAGCTGATATGCAATGGCTGATCACTGTATTTGAGCCGCTGAAAGTGAATTTCCTCCTTCCACAAACCAGCTGCTAATTTGTCTACAAGATTAGCTTCTATTTGGAGAACATAATCATCATCATATTTATCAAACTTAGGAAAATCATCAGTATAAAACATGTCATCAAGCATACATGTTAGATCAACATATCTCTCTTCTCCAAGATGATCTATCAAACAATCATTATCAAATCTATGACAACTAGGATAAGAAAGAAAATGTTTTAAATTAGCGACTTGTCTTTCCTCAATCAGCGAGCCATGGTCTTGAACATCATACTTGTTACTTGTGGCGATATTTTGCATCATCTCTTCCACTGCACTTACCAAAATGTCGAGCTTTACCTCTAAAGATGTTAATTCCTCTGGATCTATGTTCTTCCTCTCTTCTTCCTTCAACTTTGCCCTTCTGATTAGTAGATTAACCTCTACGTCTATTGCATTGTTTTGCATCTCTTCAAGTGTTGCCAGGTTCCTTTCCCTCAGCTGAAACTCCATTTCTAGATCAAAGGCTTCTGGCTAGTGCAAGAGAGTAGATCCAGGAGGTCTTATATTAGTAGGCATCGAAAAATAGACTTGGTTAAGCTTGCTAGAAAATTGTTGTACTGTCTCCCCTGGTTGTCTTTTTAGCTAGTTATACTCTTCTAGAATCAAGAAAGGCTTCTGTCTGATCACCCACTTGTCGAGGAAAACTTTGAAGAACTGCTAGAAATATGAGATGCTCCCATCAGGCATGGTTTTGAACCAACTCTTGACTTTGCCTTGCAAAGAAAGAGAAAAAAGCCTAATACTGACATTCTCTTCATCAACTTCAAAAAGGTCAAGAAAAGACTCAAAATTCAGTACATGTCTCTTAGTAGTGATGTTGTCGCATTCACCATCAAATCTTGGTAGATATAGGTAATGATTTTTAGGGAAAGCATGGGATATAGGAGGTAAATCAAAGGCTTGTATCTATTTGGAACTTTACAAGGTATAGGAGTATATAAAAAAGCTGTAGAATCAGTCTTGGTCTCTTGAGGCTCATCAGTTTGGAGACGGTCATCATAAGATTCAGAAGAAGGGTCTTGATTAAGATCAAAGGCATGCGAATATTTTGTATTCATAATCTTCAAAGGGAAAGAATCAAACGTAGGTGTAGGATCTTTTCTCAAATACAATATAATTTGTAAAGCATTCTTAACATTCTCGGGAAAAGAGAAGAAAAAATTTATGACAAAGGACATAATGTCTTGGATGAAATTCCAACTTGAATACCTGATCTTTCCATATTGTCCTTTCATGTTTTTGTTGGTCAGGTTCATCCTCCAGTGGAGTCCTTGGATCTGATCTCGAAATTGATTTATAGTTGCCAGGTGAATGATTTCAACCTTCCGGTGTCTAATCATTGTCCACCATCAACAATCAGATCTAAACTTGATACATTTTACTAAGGAACATAAAACTACGTCCCCAGTATGGTCACCACTGTGTTATCACCTGGATTAACCTCAAGTTGAATGGAAGGCAATTCCAGGGTAACCACAAACCAAGCTCAGCCTAGTAGCTAGCCCTACTAGGTCAGGAGAGGGCTCTCTCCGCAAGGATCTCAATCAAAATGACTAGATCAGGTAAAGGATTTTATGATAGGTATAGTAGCTCGAAAGGTTTTGATTGAATTTGTTGGTGTTTTTCCAGATTAGGAGGAGTTGGGAAGTTTAGGTCTAGGAAATTAGGTAAAAAATGTAGGGTGTTCTATGGGGCAAGGTAGGAATAGGCTTTAGCACTTTAGGCTTGATGATGTGAGGTGATTAAGATTGAAGAGGTGCTAAGAAGGGCATGTGACAATCATGGATCTTTCTTAAACAGTAGAAAACATGAAATGTTGAATGATTTCCCAAGGCAGAGCACTAATACAATGGATTCTACCTATCAAACTTGAAAACAATTCAACCAGAAGCGATGAAATGAATGATGGCATAGATGAAACATATAAACACATAATTACAGACAAAGAAACTATAATAAAACTCCATACCATAGGGATCCCATAAAAATAGCTGCAATTCTTATTAATCTCCTTGCCAAACTGCTTACAATGATGTACAATCAATCTCTCAGCATCCAAGTGAGTCCAACCCACACAATGACTTAGAAAATACATAATATAGGCTTCAAAACAACAAATCCTAGCCTTAAGAGTTGAATCCATGAGAGGAGGAGAAGTTGCACAACAAACTGAACTGAAAGCTAAAGACTAGGGAGGTCAAACTGACTCATCCCTAAGATGAAGCAAACTGATTCATTACATGCCATCTAGGCCATTTAACTGATGTATCTACCCTAGGTAACCAAAATATACATTAATTACATCATGTTTTTACATTACATCAGTAAAAAGATCAAAATCCAAAAGGTGAAGAGCAAATTCTGGAAGAAACAATGAAAATTTGGACAATTTGTCAAGTGCGCAGCGCCAGTGTCAAACATGCAGCGCCTAAAGGAAGTGCACAATGCCAACTTCAAGATGATTTTTTACTGCCTTCTTAATCTCCAAATTTGACTCATGATAGCTCAATGGAAAGCTTATCCTATCTAGTTTCCAAAACTGCACTTCGTTTTCAATTTTAGCTTGATTTGCCCTTCCAAAACTGCAATCTCCTAAGACTACTCAAATGCATAGTGCTAGGCTAAAAAACCATGCATAAACATGATTTTTAGGTGGTTTTTTCGCCTTTTCACCTAGTAAAGTTGATTTTCACACCCCGAAACATGGTTTTTCTGAATGTACATGGCCTTATGAATCCAATGGTGGTGGCCATTTCTCCAAAAAAGTTCCCCAAAAAAGTGCACAGTGCCCTAGGTGCTGCGTGTTTCACCAGTCGAATAATAGAATAAATGCCTGAAAATTATAGGAACAACTAGAAAATAAAAACTGTTTAAAGGCTCCTCAAAAATGGTTGTGACGGCTGATGTTGAAGGTGACTAAGCTTGTAGTGAAGCCTCCACCAATAGGTCAAGCTTGTCCTTCTCTTCTTGATGAGCTAAGTCTTCAATTCTTGCTTGAGCCATGTTCACAAAACTCAAAACACCCTAACCATTTGAAGGATGTCACTGTCATGGGAAAGGCTAGAAGCTCTTTGAGATATGTGGGCTCAAATCTATGAATATTCCCTCCTTTATGTGGTCTTCTCTGCTCTATGTTTCCCTCTTTGTCTGATCCCTCTTCTTCACCGTGTGTTTTGTATTCCTTATCAGCATGGTGTTTTTGAAATGAAACTCTAGGTAGATAGTATGGGAATGCAAGGGTGTTAGGAGGAAAAAGGAAGGGAAGGGTAGATGAGAGTAAATGAGGGTCTGATGGGGTAAGAATAGAAACTTTTGAGGGAGAATATAGGGTGTAGATTAGGTGTTTTTGGGGAAATGGGAAATTTTCTCATAAAACTAGGGTTTAGGGGAAAGACTTAGGGTTTGGAGTGAGAGACTAACACCATGTGATTTTCATTCTTCAAGCATGAAGGAAATAACCTTAATGAGAGGGAAATGACAATACTTACTTGTTTTAGGGCCTACAAGATATTGTGAAAGCTTGAAGAGTGAGGGTATACAAAACTAGCCAAGTGCGCAGTGCATGAAGGGAGTGCGCAATGCCTGAAGGGAACACGAAGTGCCTGAAGGGAGTGTGCAGCATCAGGTAAATGAGTAGCGCCCGAAGCAAGTGCTCAACACCGACTTGAAATCAACTTTTGAGTGCCTTCCGGATTTCCAAATTAAGCATGGGATATCTAGTTGGAAAACTTGTCGAGTCAAATTTCTAGAACATCTTGAATTTTTCAATTTGGAGCTCATTTTACCTATCAAAAGCTCAATCTCCCAAGACTAGTCAAAATGTGCGGAATGAGGCTACCAAAATGTAGAGTGTTGTTCCAGTCAACTTTTGGAGGTCTCCTCAACTCCAAATTGAGATCATGATAGCTAATTGGAAATCTCTCTGTGTCTAGTTATCATTTGACTTATCACGAAAGTCATTTGATCACTCTAGCTAGGAGAAATCTTGATTTTCCCAAAGTCACTCCAGAAGTGTAGCAACTCTCCTGAGGCAAATGATGTTTTGAACATTTCTCCCAAACCATGAGAACTGTGTAAAAATCAAAGGAGGTTTTTCTTCTTCAGTCTATGATAGACAAAAACCTCTCTCACATTTGCCCAATTCATCTTCTCTTGCTCAGAAACATCATTTGAATAAAACCTATCCTAATGTGTAGAAAAGGGGATTTGTAGAAATGTAGGGGATGAGGGGCTTCTAATTTCTTGAGAAAATTTTGGGAAGTAGGGAGGGATGTTAGGAAGCAGGGGAAAGTGGAATTTCAAATATTGAGTGAGGGGAAGGGGTCCAAAAGGGAAAAACACAGGCCTAACCTAGAAAAGTGTCAAATTGTAGCAATAGGCTAGGGTTTGTGAGAAAATGATGAATTTGAGGAATATTAGTGATGGAAAGTGTTTAAGAAGGTATTTTAAGGGTATGGGAATGTGTATGAGCATCAGGATACAAGTTTTGTTGGTGATTTTACCATCCAAGAAAAATTACCTTGAAAACCCTAGGACAGGGAAATGAGCCTTACCTAAGTACAACTAAAGCACAGACAAGGTGTAAAATGACCCATTGGAACTTGAAATAATGATGACAACGCTTTGAATGATTGTACACTCATCCAAATGGTGGCATGGACTAGTACTTGGAAAACTTTGGAAGGAGTGAAAACAATCCTAGACCTAATATCTAGTAACCAAATTTTACTTGAAGACTCATTGAAATGACAAAACATTGACTTTGACACCTCAAGACCACTTTGTAAGAGCATGTTTGATCACTGGTGGAAGTCTACAAAGACTGACACTAACACTAGGGTCGTGGAAAACCCAATCTAACTTCATAAATGTGGCTAATATCAAAACCTATTTAAATTGCTAGAAATGAAAAGTGAATTAAGGGGTTTCAACTATCAACAAATAAATCCCTACTAAACAAGAAGGGGCCAAAGAACTAGAAAGGGATATTTATAAGGAAGCCCAAATGAGTAACTCAAAATAACTACTAATAGTCCAAAAAAATTAAAGGAACTGAAAATAAAGTTATATAATTATACCCAACACTACTTGAATCCTGCAAGAAGATACCTAAAGGGTGACTCCTTTGAGGGACTAAAGAACTACTAGAAATCATAACACATATTTGGGGTCTTCAACAAGTATTGGATCACTAGAATCACCAATTTGTATGATTCTTAATGGTGTCATAATGAGATGGATTTTAACACATGATTTACTATCAATTGAATGAGAAATGGTAAATCTCCTTTCTTAGTTTGAGGTGACTCATCAGTGAGGAAAATATGGACAAGGATGAAAAACCTCTAGAAAAAGTCAATATAATCAATATACTAATTTCAACAACAAAAGGTCCACTAGAATCAAAGTAGATGGGAACCTTTGTAAACTAGCACAAGGTATGATAAATAAGGATGCAAATGAGACTTACTATGACTAAGGCAATAATGGATGAGAAGGTAAAATAGTTTTTAACTCAAGAATTCCCTTGTTGATCTATAAATTGTTGTGGATATTCCATTGGAAAATTTGTCACAGTACATCTGATAAAATAAACTGAAATCCATACTATGATTGTTAGATTCCTTCATATTTTATATTTGTTAATCATTGTTATTCTACTTACATATGACATATATAAAAGGTATAATATAGAGAAAAGCAAATGCAATCACACACTAACCATAATGAATAAAGTTTTTTTTATTGGGAAACCCTTATGGGAGAAAACTCAATTGGAAGACAAGGTTGCTCTCCTCTCTTTTGTTTGGTATGGGAATATTGCAAGTGTAAAGGATAAGGTACTCTCTATGGGGTTACTTGAGATTTGTGGCTTGTTCGATGGATATAGAAAACTGAAATATTATTTTTTTCTTTATAACTCCCACTCATAGTTTCTCTTCTCTACTATGGAATAAGATACAATCGAATACAATGGAACCCCATCTCCTCCTAGTGGCCCAATTTTAACATGGCTCGATAGCCAAATAGGGGTCAAGTTTGACTCCAAATATCAAATAGAGTTACAAATTTGACCCTTGTAGATTAATATTCATATTCCACAAATTTATAATCCCTTTTGCATGAATAATGGGGGCTAATGTGGAATCCCCTTGAACCATGGTGGTTAAACAAGAAGGTCAACTTCCAAGAGGCATAAATTTTGCATACAAAATTTGATTGATGTCTTTCTTACATTGTTGAAAATGTATTAGAGTGTATAATAGTGTCATGGGTTTGGAAATTAAGAAATATAGTTTTAACCCCCAAAAATTTCATTTAATTCCTCAAAATTGATATGGAAGGTTTCAAACCCCAATTCTCCAAACTCGGACCCTCCAGTTTGATTCCTACTATTTTTCCACTTTAGAAGCATTGATATAAATGAAAAATAATGTAGTGATCCAATGTACATCGCTTGCTCAAAAACTAATGGAAATGATAACCTAGCAATGTGTGTATAACTCTAAGGATGACAATCAACAATAAGAAGGAGGCTTATGATGAAAAATCAGAAGAGAGATATAAAGTGATGACCAAGGAAGGAATTCCATAATGAAAGGGAATCAAGGAGGTTTATGAATGGAGTCAATGAAAATTCAAGTGTTGAAACATAAATAATAGAAGGGTGACTCGATGTAGGATGTTATGAACAAAGGAAACTAAGGATGCTTAAAAAAAAAGGATCATGTAATTTGCAAGTGTGTTGAAAACCACCTTTTATTATTTTTGTAAGAGATTGAAATGGGATATTGGTACATGGAAGGAAATACACACCCCAAATATGGAAAAGTGAATCAATTCAAGATAATGATGGTAGATGGAAGAAAATAGAGGGTAATAAATTTTGGTAATATCCTTGAGGATAAGTGAATGGTGGAAAAACAATGAAAGTGATCGCCATAGTATGAATAAGGTGGAGGGTTGAATGACATGTAATTATGTGTGGAAAATAATTCCAGGGAAACAAGATAGTAACGTGATGAGGATGAGCATGGAGCTATTTTTGAGATTTATATTATATCATCTCTTGATCCTAATGGGGAAACAATAACATGGGTGCTAGTCCAATTGGTTGAACTAGTGAGGGGGAGTTTGCAAGGAACATCCACTTGATGGGAAACAATGCAAATGAAACACTATAAGAGGTGATATATAACTAATATGCTAATTTGATAGGTTATACTTGGAGGATTAGTGATGAAAATTTTGAAATAACGTGGGAAAAATAATTCACAAACAAAATGTATACATATATTAAACAAATACCATAATTAAAAATGGTATGAGAAAACAAAACTAGCAATGTGAAAAACATAAAAAATTGAGATCTTAGGCTTAAGGTATATTCAAATAAACTTCAAGGTAAAAGAGGCTATTGAAAGAAGTAATTAACCATAAAAAAAAACTCATATTTTGAGGAAAAACATCAAAACAAAGAAGATAATGGCATGAGAAACACATCAAATAGACATTATGAAGTTGTGTAAGGTGACGAAAAATATAAATGAAGTTATAAGTAGGATGGGAGCCCCAAATTTGAAAATTATTTGAATGAGTTTGAGTTCAAGGACCATGGGGACTATATTTCCAAGAGCTTACATTTGTGATTTGATGATCTAATTTTGTTCTTTTAAGTTCCAAGTTAGGAATATAAACTTCCTTTTTAGTTTTAATATTTTAATTTTTAGTTTAAGCTTTTATGGGTCTAAGTGAATTCATGAAAGGGTTCCACTCAGATCTGTAGTTACTATGTATTCTCTTATGTGATGTGCAAAAAACCATCCCTTCATTTGTCCTAGCACTATTATCAAGTTATAGGCAAATAAGAGTTGGTTGACCCTTCTTTCAAAATATTATTATTTTTGAGGTGGATCTTGTGTATGGGTCAACATCATTTCCTTAAGAAGCATTATCACCATAGGTGAGCTCAAGGAAAGGTTAGAAAACCCTTCAAAAATATTATTATACACTTCATGGATGAGCATTGGGAAGGACCAAATAACCTCTTATAAGAAATAGTAATCCCATCAAGGAGTATCCAAGGGAAGGGATATCTATCCATTCTTCATGCTTGGTATTTGAGTTGAGGATAAGATTGAAGAACTAATACCTAATCCTTCCTACAACATATGTTCACATATAGGGGGATCTTGCATAATGGTAAAACAACCTTCATAAATCATATTATTATGATCTATGACCATGAGGAAGGGTTGACCAATCCTTGCTCAAACATAGTATTTTATTCAAAGGCGAGTCTAGGTGAAGGGTTATCCAACCCTTTGTAGAAAATAGTATTCACATCCCTATGGTCCAATGGAGAAATACACTAATCCTTCATCATGCATATTATTATCATGTTTGGGAATCTTGGGAAAGGTTTATTGAGCTTTCCTTAATATTATTATCGCATTGAGTAGGAACTCAATGAAAGGTTATCTGAACTCTCATGTATATTATTACTCACATTACGTGGGAGACCAATGAAGGTTCAATAAATAGTTCCTCAACCATAGAATTTACACCTTGAGGGAGGAAAGGAAAGTGTTAGCTAACCATTTCTCATTAATAGAGTTCTCACGAAGGGTTATCCCAAGGAAATGTCCCCAAACCATTCCTCAAGCTTAGCATTCTTATCAAGGGGAAATACATCGAAGTGTTAGCTAACCCTTCTTAGCAAATATAAATATTATCTTGGTGGACACCAAGGAGGGATTGGTCATCCATCCCTCAAGTTTAGTATCCACATTGAGATAGAGTTTTAGGAAGTATAAACTAACCATTCCTTGAGAATGTTATTTACATTTAGGGGGAACATAAGGATGGGTCAACCAACTGTTTTCTCAAGAATAATATTCTCTTCAAGGAAAAATATTTGGAATGTTTTCATGTGTAGGTGTATGTAGAAGTGTAGCTTTATCATTGGAACTAATGTGTTTCTCATCTAGGGAGTGTCCAAAGAAGGGATGCTTGGTCCTTTTTTTAACTAACCATTTAATGACTTAATGAAAATATGTCTTTTATGGAGTGAAAATTTCTTTGATTTTCAATTTTCTCCTCATTCTTGACATATATTTTAAATTTGGAACCCCCTTATGTTTGAATCAATATTTACATTGGCTCATTATTTCTCTTGGTTCATTATTCCCTTTGGTTCGTTGAAAAAGTATCAACCAATATTTCTATAATCTTCATATTCACAAAGATAAAAAGATCAATAAATGTTTAACTACCATTTCTTCATGCTCATATTTAAATATTTAAAAGGATTTTATCAATAATTTTACATGCTCATAGATTTATTGTATAGGGATAGTCCAAGGAACCTTCAACTAACCCTTCCTTTTTTTTTTACCTTTTAGTGATGTAGTGAAAATTTGTATTTTATAGAGCTAATATTTTCTTAATTTACATTTTTATCCTTGTGATTGAATTAATATTTTTTTGAGTTTGGGATTTTCTCCTCATGCTTGACTCATAATTTCCATTGGCTCATGATTTATTTTGGTTCATTTTCTTATTTGATTCATCGAAGAAGTATTAATTGAATT
>APFE031218971.1:0-31459 GCA_000404065.3 Pinus taeda
TTATGTAGTCTCAAGAAACCCAAACTTCATGTCTATTCAACTATCCATGCTTTTAGTATAAATAAGAGAGGATTTGGACTCATTAGATACACACACTTCATGTGATCTCCTTCTCACCACGTCTTGGGTTTTTGTTGAAAGAGAGATACACAAGAAGATGCGTTGAATGATGCCCTAGCATATATGTGGATGATGCCCTAGCAATATGCATACACACATTCAATCCTGAATCATTCTTGAAGGAAAGCAAAGTGAAAGGATAAACGAGAGAAGGTAGCAGTAGTCATTTGAGAAGGTTTTTTCTGTCATATGAAGTCTGTTCTCTTAGGTGGCATTCTACTCTGATCTAGGGTTTCATGGGAATACTATTGGGTTGTAGATCTAATCTAGCCCCAGATTGGAATGATAGATGAATACCAAAGAGACAAAAGACATCTAAAGGCTAGAGGAGCCCTATCTCTCCCATTACGTGCATCCTTATACTAAAGAAAAGGGTTTTGTCTTCGCTGACCTATAATAGTCATCCATTTAGCATCAAAAAATTACAAATCGAGAGATTGTTATGTATGGGATGAGTCTTCATGAAGTTTGAGGATAGAAAAAGGCTAGAAGAGCCTATCTGAGATCATCGTTGCTGACTAGAATGGAACACTGTAATATATGAAATATATATATGTTGTCCACACAGTGATGTAAGCGGCAACTTCATGAATGTATGTGGATAAACAACAACAACTCAATAAATATACATGCGCACAACCCAGGTGGATACACAACTCAATGAATATATATACACACGCAGTCACTCAGGAAACACGCTATCACTCAGGCAATATATATATATACGTGCATTCAATATATATACATGCACATCTTTCACACTTAGGCAATATATATATTGAAAACGGATTACTGTAGATGACAACATGATTGTGTAGTTTGAGACTGCATGGAGGATTTGGAATCTATAGCCTAGCTACTTTGCTAGGCTGCAAGCCATAGCAAACAGCTAAGGTTGATGACAGTGTTATAGTGTTGCAGCATGATGATGTACATGCAGCATAGTGATGATAATGCACATTAGCCAGGAGCTAGATGATGTATGGGAAGCATAGTATGTTCCAGCATGATGATGCACATGTAGCATCATGATGATGATGCACATTAGCCAGGAGCTACATGATGAATGGGCAGCATGATCATGGAGACCATGATGCATGAAGAGCATGATGTATGGGCAGCATAGTATGATGTAGCATGATGGTGCTACACGGTCAGGTGCAGTAAATGGACAAGGTGCAACACTATAATAGGTGAAGAAGTCACCTTAGAGAATCAGTTGAAGCAATATGTCTTCAATTGATCTCTTTAGATATCATAAGTCAAAGTATTGACTTCTATTGTAAATGTACTCTCTCTCTCACTTTCTCTGCTGAACTTTGAAGAACATAAAAGAAAAATTGATCAAGGGTTTCCCCACATTATGGAGTTTGTCCCTAGCCACCGCCACATCTTGTGTCCTCTTGTCTTGGCATGTCTTATGCGATTTATATTTATGTTCTATCTGTAGTTTATCTTAATGCTGATGTGATTCATAACAATGAAAATTTAAATAAATTTCTCTAGCATAGAACATACCTAAAATTAACATGGCATTAGAGCTGAGGTGAAGACAATGCCCAAGCAAGAGTGAAAGAGAAATCACCAAAGATAGTTGGGACAAGATAGAAGGATCAATGGGTTATTCATAATTCACCTAGGGTGAAGTCGAAGCAGAGCATATTATGAGAATGGCGTAGCAGAACTTTTGATAGCCTACTTAAAGATCACTTCATTGAGAAGTTCGGATCTAAGGGTGGAACGAAAGGTAGATGTCTTGGTTATGATTTTAGCCCTTATGCGAAGGAGTGTCCGAATGGAAGAGATGCAGGTCATCAAGGGCACATTTGACTCTTCAAGGAAACAAGGAACCCCAAGAATGGACGTCGAAGGTTTTAAGGTGGCATTCATCGATGGAAAGGTACGTGTTTGAAAATATAATTTTCAAAGATGCTTTGGAGTTCAAGGATGTATTAAGTTACAGGAATTCTACTGGGGACCACGTCCATTGACACATAGCATTGGAGGTCTGTGAGTCAGATGGTGACAAGTAAGCTTGAATTCAAAAAGAGCATGAAAGTACATGTCTGAGATGTACCGAAGGAAAATCTTACAAGGCGACCATTCCTCTCATGTAGCAGGTCCACAGGTTTGAAACAACCCGTGGAGTTTGAGATTCATGAATGGGATATCATGTATACAGGTGGAAGAAAGACCGAGTCTATGGCTTGAAGCAAAACACCCCAGGTGTATTATGAGAGGACTGATAGTTGTTTGATGAAGCTGAGGTTCACTAAGGAATGAAACCAATATACACCATTATTTACAAGTTTATTCACTCTAGTGGTTTCTCATAGGCCTAGTTTTTGAAATTATGCTCTGATACCATTTGTCACGTACCCAATTTTTGCCTATATTTGGTTTTTTTTAGTTACAATGTTTTACATGGATATTGTCTCCTTGTAACATGCACTGGCCTCTAATAATAATACATACATTTGAGTTTAGAACATAACATTCTATCGTAAAATTCACACGATGAAATTTTGTAATCAATTAGCCATCTCACTCCATATGTATATCCTTGATGTAGATATACTCATTGTTTTAGTATACTTTGTATAGATACTTCTAATGATAAAAATATTGTTACCCGATGAGGTAATTTTGGTATGTCCTTATCTAAATTGTACCTTGCTTAAGTTCTAAGGCATCTAATATGTATGACCACTTGGGGGTCTAGTTGTGCTTATATCCAACCTACGTTTCTATAGTCCATTCATTATTTCTAACATGTAAATTCACCTAATCAGGCACCGATGTGGGATGCAAGGGGTGCTCTATAGATTTTTACTGTGCTCATATGCTTACACTTGGTGATATGAGACTAGCACATGTCAAATGTCCATGTGATTAAAACATTCCATTAGTATTGGGCTCCATCTATCGCAACGATTTACATGATTTCAATATAGGGTTGTGGTTTATCTACTCGAATCTTAACTCTTTCAGCTTTCATTTCACTTTGTTTATTCATAAAGCATTTTCATGAGGGTGAGAGGGTTTATGCACCTATAATCTAATTTTCATGCCCATTTGGCCGTTTTACGTAGTTGTACTCTTCTACTGTAGCATTTTCAGCTTGGTGACGGATAGGAATGACTAGAGAGGTCTTTATTTGGAGTCCTTCTACTCAAAATTTGTAATCATCCTCTTAATAAGCTTGTGGAATCAATGAGATTTATCTTACTTTCAAGTGTTACGCTACGTTTACTTCACTAAGGTACCCATCAGGTGATGAAATTGACTAGAATTTGGAGGGCTTGGGTTCAACACAGATGTTTTATGTATTCCCATCTCCCTTAGAGGTACCACAGTCATTCATTAAAATTTCTCGCCCTTTTTTTACCTAGTTGGTTATGGAATACCCTAGAGTTCTACTTCCTAATCTCTTTCTTTCCTTATTTTCTTTGTCATAGAGTTATGGCATGTGTTGTTGTGTGATTGCCGTGTTGTATGCATAGGTAACTTAAAAGGGGCTTAGCATAATTAGTGTGTTATTTTTGTTTATTTCGAGTAGTAACATTACTAGGTCCATATACTACTAGTGTAGCACCTTATTTTTATTTTTGGCATAGCCCCATCTCTTTTTGTTTTGCCCATGTAGTCCCCATATTGCTATTATTGTGCCCCATCAAAGTCGACTATCGTTATTATTGTGAAAATTATTATTGTTACGTAGGTTTTGATTATATTGTGACCCCTTAGACTCATATATATAGAAAGGAGGTATTTTAATTTGTATCATCCGAGAATTTTTCATTTATGTAATGTGAGGGATGTTTTCCCCTCAAAGAGGATACATTCTTATTCGTTGATCTATCCTTTTCTGAGCTGGATGCATAAAATTTGGTATGAGAGCTTTGGTTTCAAGGGTTTCACTATTGCAAACAGGTCACTGTGGAAATTTTGCTATAACTATTTTTCTACAAAGTTTAAAAAGCTAAAAGTTTTACCACGAGGAGCTGAAATCGTGATGAAATGTGTGCAAACATTTCAGCTATTTATTTGCTATAGTTTGAGAGATATGATCCACATAAGTTAGGGTTTTTGCATGCTCCAAAATTTCATCTCACATAGGTGGCCTTGATAAAATAATCATATTGTCCTCTACGAGTACTGGATTTGAATTTTGAAAAACATTTCATCAATTGAACAGATTGTAGTATCTTGTGTATCATTTTCAGTGCCGAACGTAAAAACAATGGCACGTGGAACTCTGTACAAGTTCATTGTACTGAATGAGTCCACAATCAGGCCATCAATGGAGATTGGACATAACTCTACCTTGAAGAATCAAAATTTAGTTTGACTTGTGGCATTGGAAAGAAGACATAGAGGGATACCATAAGACCTTATTTCAAACCTTGAAGATCCAAATTTATAGAGATACAAAAAATTCAATACTGAGCTCCTACAAAGGAAGAAAAAGGTGTGTATTGTTTTAAAATTTGCATAAGTTTTGTTTGAAAGATCAGTTTGAAGTGATCCAAGTGGCATGTTGAAGCACAAATATCATTGTTTTATTCCAAAATGACTCAAAGTAAGAAAAATGAAACACCTAGTAAGCAACCATAAATGGAAACAAAGAAGTCCACCACTCAAAACTATAGATATGGAAGTGTTGCTTCTTCTATCCTTCCAACACCTACAAGGTTGACACCACAGTAATTGGAAGAAAAAAGAGAAAAAGGGCTTTGTTATAGTTATGATAGAAATTAAACTAAAGGTCATAAGTGTGATGAGAAGAAATTATTTTACGTAGACTATGAAGAGGAAGAAGAAAAGGAACAAGAAACATCAAAAGAAGAGCATATACACCAGGAACCAACCCCAAAGAAAGAATAAATGAATCCGAGCATATCTTGTACTGCATTGGAAAGAATTACTACTCCCTAAACTTTGAAGATAGAAGGACATATCAAGAATAAAAAGGTGATAATGTTGATTGATTCAGGTAGTAACCATAATTTTATTCATTGTAAGATAGCCAAGGAATTGAATTGCTTCCTATATCCAACAATAGAGTGTCAAGTGATGGTTGCAAATGGAGGAACTATAAATTGTTCTGGAAATTTCCGTAATATTAGGCTAACCATTGGGGAATATGTATTGAATAGTCTAATTATCTCCATTCCAATCGGCGACATTGACGTTGTACTATGAGTCCAATGGCTACAATATTTGGGTACGATAGATTTTAATTTTCAAGAACGTTTGTTGAAATCTGTTTGGGAAGGAAAGGAAGTTGAATTAAGGGGTATCATAGAAAAACTAGGAAACCTAATCAGTTGTAATGGCATGAAAATGCATATAAATTAAGAAAAACAAGGCGTAATTGCACTATTTTTCCCCTTAGAGATTCAAACATCGAGATCATCTACTTCTATAGATCTCTAAAAAGACTTGCATAATCATTCCAAGGTATTTGAGATTCCCAAAGGCCTCCCACCTATTCTAGATCATGATCATGGTATTTATTTGATTCCATGAAGTGTTCCTCTAAACATCAGCCCTTACAAATATCCCTATTCCCAAAAGAGTGAAATTGAATGTATGGCTGCAGAAATGTTAGAGGTCGGTATAATTAAACCTACTCAAAGTTTTTTCTTTACATGAGTAGTATTGGTGCATAAGAATGATGGATCGTGGCACATGTGTCTGGATTGTAGGGAGCTCAACAAGTTCATTATTAAAGATAAATTTCCCATTCCTCACATTGATGAATTGTTGGATCAATTACATGGAGCAATTGACTTCACCAAGTTTGATGTTTATTTAGGATATCATCAAATTAAAATGAATACTGGAGATATTCTCAAAACAATATTTAGAATTCAAGATGGTCATTATGAATTTCTGGTCATGCCTTTTGTCCTTACCAATCCACCTTCTATATTTCAAGGTTTAATGAATTCCATTTTCGAAACCTTGTTTAGAATTTGTTTTTTAGTATTTCTTGATAATATACTAATGTAAAATGAGTCTTGGAAGGATCATGTCGAACATTTTGATAGGGTGCTCAAATTCTTGGAGGAGAAATAGTTATATGAAAATATTTCCAAATGTTTCTTTAGAATATAGGAAGTGGAAAATCCCCAAAACCATAAAGCATATTTGAGGATTTTTTGAGTTGAGAGCATATTATCACAAGTTTTCTAATAATTGTGGGAGAATAGAAGCACCTCTAACAACATTACTAAAGAAAGATGCATTTTCTTCGACTCCAAAAGAAAATAAGGCATTTGAGCATCTTAAAGAGGTTATATGCCAAGCACCGGTCTTAGCTATGCCCGACTTCACAAAAACTTTTATTGTGGAATGTGATGCCTCAAGAAATGGAATTGATGTTTTTTATGAAAGATGGAAGACCCATTTCTTTTGAAAGCCATTTAGTCAAAAGAAAATATTTACACAAACATGTTTATGAGAAGTAAATGTTGGCAATACTACATGCACTAAAGAAACCACAACCTTACATAATGGGAAGACACTTCAAGGTAAAAATAAATCATGATAGTCATAAATACTTTTTGGAACAAATATTATCCTTAGAAGAGAAGAAAACATGGGTCACAAAGACTGTTAGGTCCCTACACTACTAGTGTAACCCCTTATTATTATTAGTGGAACCCCCTTATTATATTTTTGTGCCGATTTAGTTCCCATATTGTTATTATTGTGCCCCATAGAAGTCCAATATTGTTATTGGTGTGCCCTTACATTATTATTGTTATGTCATCTCTGATTATATTATGACCCCTTAGACTCCTATATATAGAAAGTAGGTCTTGTCATTTGTATCATCCAAAAATTGTTCATTTTTGTAATGTAAAGGAGGTTGCTCCCTCGAAGAGACTAATTTCTAAGGCGTTGATCTTTTTCTATATCTTTTTTGTGAGTTG
The DNA here is from genome assembly GCA_000404065.3 of Pinus taeda. Lineage (NCBI taxonomy): Eukaryota > Viridiplantae > Streptophyta > Pinopsida > Pinales > Pinaceae > Pinus > Pinus taeda. The sequence goes on from APFE031218971.1 coordinate 7,065, forward strand.
GTTTCGTAACATTTGGTAGGAGAGCTTTGGATTCTAGGGTTTCACTGCTAGGGCATCGTGGAATTTTCGCTACGAAGTTTCAGAACCTAAAACAAACTCATTTGAGAAACAATCTTTACAAACGTCGGGTCCAAATTTCAGATATTTTCTCGCTATATTTATGGAGATATGATCTAAGGACGTTAGGGTTTTTACAAACTCCAAAATTCCATCTCAAATAGATCAACGTGGAAGTTTTTCTATAATTTTCTTTCTACAATGGTTCAGACTCTCAAATTAAAACCCATTTGAGCTGAAATCGTGGTGCAATGTGGGCCTGAATTTTAGAGCTTGTTTTTCTATCCAGTAAATTGGATACTATAGATGGAGCAATATTTTTATCTACATGATATACGACTGTTACAAAATGTACATATTGCATATTTATATTTAGAACCAAATGAGTTTGTATCGTATAGAGTGCCTTTTTGCTCGTAAATAACTTGTCACCTGGTCAATTTTCACGGAGGAAATGATAGCAGATTATGAGGATACAAAGAGAAACACCTTCTTTAGATAGTTGATAAATCTCAAACAAAAGGGTTCAATGGAAGAGCACATTAAGGACTTCCAAAAATTGAATATAAGGGTAAATGATATTCTAGAGAAGAAAAGGATTGATGCTTTCATAGGGACTTTAAAGGATAACATTCAACATGAGGCTCATCTTTGGGAACCTGATTCATTAGAGAAGGCATTCAGGTTGGCAAGAAAAATTGAAAGTATAATGATGGAAACAAGGAATCCTACCACTCACAGCTATAAATATGGATGTGTGTTTGCTCCTAGCCTTCCACAACCTACAAGGTTTACACCGAAAAAATTGGAAGAAAAAATAGAAGAAGGTCTTTGTTACAATTGTGATAGCAAATACACTAAAGGTCATAAGTGTGTTGAGAAGAAATTATTTTACATACATTGTGAAGTGGAGGAAGAAAAGGATTAAGAAATGTCAAAAGAAGAGGATATACACCAGGAACCAACCCGAGAGAAGGAAGAAATGAATCCAAACATATCTTCTAAAGCATTGGTAAGAATTACCAATCCTTAAACTCTTAAGATAGAAGGACATATCAAGAAGAAAAATGTTCAAGAAGTGAAAGATGACATTGATCATTAAGAAATGAGTCCAACAATATCTTGTAATGCATTGGTAGAAATTACCACTACTCAAACTCTCAAGATAAAAGGACATATCAAGAAGAAAAAGGTTCAAACAGTGAAATATGACATCGAGCATCAACAACAATTTCTCGAACTTTTAAAAGATAACACCACTTTGGTGCATAAACAAACCCTACTGCATCGTACACTTAACTAGTAGAAGAAAAATAAAACATGAAACTTTAAATACAAGAGGACAAGAAATAAAACATACTGTAATGTTTCTCGAATCTTGGAATCAAACTGGCTTTTTATTGCTGAGTCTGTGAACCCATGACTTTATTATGAGGTTTTTGATCAACATTAATGTTGTGTGACACTTTTGACAAAACATACAGAGGCATTTTTAATTTTTGTAATTAACATATAATAACATTATTAAGGCCATCATGGAAGTGATGCAAGCCCTAGGTGGTCATCACACGCCCGTCAACAAACCACTGGCTATTTTAAGAAAACAATAAACCACCTTCTGGGACTCCCCTCTAGTGGTTTTGGCAAAGTGGGTGAGAAAAACCAAGACTATTCCCTGTCTCTGATCTTTCAATTAATGGTTTTACAACTTGGCTTTCCTGGGATCTCATCTCAAATAAACATTGACTTGTCTGACCTCCTAGAATTTTGTTGTTTTGAGCATGAAATAATGTGATTTGTCAATTATTTTTTCACCTCCAAGATGTATAGCAATGGACTTTTTTTGGCCTGTATTCCAGATGTGCTAGTCTATATGGTCAACATATCCATCGTAATTATTATTTTTTCTACAAGACCAGGCTTCATGTATGATTCATCCTCAAACACATCTAGCCCTACACGAAACATAGTATTTTCTTTCAAATAGTCCACGATATTTGCTTCATTAATCACTGGGCCTCAACTTGCATTTACGAGAATCACTTCCTTAGACATGATCGATGACTTGTCTTTGTTAATAAAATGATAAATAGTCTTTTCTAAAACATGATGAAGGTTTATCTGGTCAACGTTTCTAAAAAAATTGTCAATAATGGAGCTCGTTTTTCATGTAATTGGTGCTTCATCTTAGGACACAAAAAAAAAACTTTCGATAATTTGTTGCATATTTTTCAAGTCAAGTGGATTGTTTTAAATCATAATATATGGGGTTCATTCTAGAAACTCCATAATCATTTAGACATACACAGAGTCAATTCTTCTAAATTAGATTTGTTAACTTCGTTATAACCAGCCTAGATCCATCTTAATTTTGGATCTATCAAGCGCCAAAAGCGATTGAATCTCTCAAGGTGAAAACCTATTTTTTGAGTGAAAAACATGAGGAAAGGTTTGCACCTTGAGATATTTGATCACTCTCAGTGCTTGATAGATCTGGAGTTAAGATGTGTCTAGGCTGGTTTCAGTCGTGTGCGGCCAAGGAAAATCTATCAAACATATGATTAATTTTATCAATAATATGTGAAAAACATCTAATATTGGTAAACCATATTAAATATGTTTCAGATTTATCTAGTCATTTTAATTTTAATTTGTGTTAGTGATAAATATTATCAATAACTTTAATGACGAAAATTGATGAAATAAAAATTTTGAATGCAATGTGACAATGTAATAGTGTTGAATGATAGAAAATGTGAATAATAAAATTGTAGCCAATTACAAATAATGTTCATTGTGGTCAATCTCAAACTATTTCCTTCTAATATTCTTATTGTCATGCTTGTTAGTTTTCTGATATTTTCATATCGATTATATGGAAAGGAAAGTTGAAATTGTAATCCCTTTAAATATTTAGATCGAGTTGTTGCGGTAAACATCATACCTTATCTCTCTTTGCTCTCCAATATTTATAGGTTGAATTACTATAACAGAAAAATCAATGTACATTGTCAATAATTTTTTGCACTTACATTGAAATCAATGCACTATTGATTCAATCACTTTAAACTTAATGTACCATCATACATCCAATTGCATCAAATGAGAAATCATCATATACAATCAAATCAATGCATCTAATGCAAGAAATAAAATAGTATTAGAAAACACCACGTAAACTAAAATCAATACATCTAATCCAAGTAACCAATTAGGATAGGAAATTAACATCTACATTCAAAATCAATGAATCTAGTGCAAATAAGGAAATAAGGTTAGAAACCAATATCTACATGGAAATCAATGCATCTAGTGGAAGCAATCAAACAGGATTAGAAATCACCATCTACACTAAAATCAATGAATTTAGTGCATGCAATCAAATATGATTAGAAATCATCTACATTGAAATCAATGCACCTAGAGCAAGCAATGAAATATAATTATAAATCAACATCTACATTGAAATTAATGCATCTAGTGCAATAAATCAAATAGGATTAAAAATCACCATCTACACCAAAATCAATGCATTTAGTGAAAGAAATCAATTAGGATTAGTGATCAACATCTACATTAAAATCAATGCATCTAGTACAAGTAAGAAAGTAATATTAGAAACCAACATCTACATTGAAATAAATACACTAATGGAAGCAATCAAATAGCATTAGAAATCACAATCTTCATTGGAATCAATGCATTTAGTGCATGCAATCAAATAGGATTAGGAATCATCTATATTGAAATCAATGCATTTAGTGTAGGAAATCAAATAGGATTAGAAATAAACATCTACATTGAAATCAATGCATCTAGTGCAATAAATCAAATAGGATTAGAAATCACCATCTAGACCGAAATCAATGCATCTAGTGCAATAAATAAAATAGGATTAGAAATCACCATCTACACAGAAATCAATACATTTACTACAAGAAGTCAAATAGGATCAGAAATAATCTACATTGAAACTAATGGTTCTAGTGCAAATAATCAAATATCATTAGAAATCAAAATCTACACTAAAATCGATGCATCTAGTGCAAGTAATAAAATAGGATTAGAAATCACCATCTACATTAAAATCAACGTATGCAGTGCAAGAAATATTCTTCCCTCTCTCTGCCCTGCATCTATATCTCTATTTCTCTCCGTCTATCCTTATGTTTTCTTCATCTCACCCCTCCAAAGACACACGATCTCTCACTCCATATCTATGAATCTCCCTTTCCCTACCTCTCTCCACTCTTTCACATCCTCTCCCTCTCTGTCTATCTCTTCACCTTCCAACTTTGTTACTATATGCCTCTTTCTCCCCTCCCCCCTTCTCTACATCTCTCTTGCTTTGCCTCTTTATCTGAACATATCTCTCTTTTCACTCCCTCCCTCCCTTCACTTCTCCCTCTCTATGTCTTTCTTCTTTCCTCCCTCTCTCCCCCTCCAACTACATATCTCTATCCCTCCCTCTCTCTTCTTGTCTTCCTCCCTGTCTCCTCCTCTCTCTCAAGTCCTCTTTCTCACCCTCTCTCTCTCTATCTCCCTCTCTCTTTGGCTCTCTCTCTCTCTTGCAATCCTCAATCTTGCCCTATTGCTCTCTTCCTCTCTCTGAACTCCTCTATCTCATTCTTCTTCTGTCTCCCTTTCTCTCCTGCCACCCTCTATCTTCCCTCCTCCCTCCCTCTCTCTCTCTCTCTCTGATGTTTCCCTCCAATATTCTCTTTCTCTCCAACTATGTTACTATATCCATAACTTTATCCTTATCTCTCCTTCTCTCCCCCCTTGTCTCCATCTCTCGATATATGTCTCTTTATCTCACCCATGAACACACACTTTATCTCTATCTCTCCATGGTCACTCCGTCTCTCTTCACTTCTCACTCTCTATGTCGTTCTTCTTCCCTCCCTCTCTCTTCTTGGATCCCTCTCGTCGAGAGGTGTAGGATTGATCTAAAGATCATACGATTCCGATAACTATTTAGGGAGATATGAATTTATTTTGATTATGGATTTATTATCAAGCAAACCAACAACTTATCAAGAAGATGCATTGAATGATGCCCTAGCTTATACGTGGATGATGCCCTAGTAATATGCATACACATATTCAATTCTGATTCATTATTGAAGGAAAGTAAAGTGAAAGGATAAACGAGAGAAGGTAGCAGTAGTCGTCAGAGAAGGTTTTTTCCGTCATACGAAGTCTGTTCTCTTAAGCGGCATTCTACTCTGATCTAGGGTTTCATGGGAATACTGTTGGGTTGTAGATCTAATCTGGCCCCAGATTGGATGGATAGGTCAATACCAAAGAGACCAAAGCCATCTAAGGGATAGAGGAGCCCTATCTCTCCCATTATCTGCATCCGCATATTTAAGCAAAGGGTTCTCTCTTCGCTGACCTATAAAAGTCATCCATTTGGCATCACAAAATTACAAATCGAGAGATTTTTATGTATGGGATGAGTCTTCATGAAGTGTGAGGATAGAAAAAGGCTAGAAGAGCCTATCCGAGATCATTGTTACTCACTGGAATGGAACGATGTAATATATGCAATATATATATGTTGTCCACACAGTAATGTAAGAAACAACTTCATGAATGTATGTGGATACACAACAAAAACTCAATAAGTATACATACGTAAAACCCAGGTGGATAAGAAGCTCAATGAATACATATACACACGCAGTCACTCATGCGATACGCTGTCACTCAGGCAATATATATACATGCACAACTTTCACACTTAGGTAATATATATATTGAAAATGGATTACTGTAGATGACAACATGATTGTGTAGTTTGAGACTGCATGGACGATTTGGGATCTATAGCCTAGCTACTTTGCTAGGCTGCAAGCCATAGCAAGTAGCTAAGGCTGATGACAGTGTTATTGTATTGCAGCGTGATGATGCACAGGCAGCATAATGATGATGATGCACATTAGCCAGGAGCTACATGATGTATGGGTAGCATAGTATGTTGCAGCATGATGATGCACATTAGCCAGGAGCTACATGATGAATGGGAAGCATGATCATGGACAAAATGATGCATGAACAACATGATGTAAGGGCAGCATAGTATGATGCAACATGATGGTGCTACACGGTAAGGTGCAGCAAATGGACAAGGTGCAACACTATAATAGGTGAAGAAGTCACCTTAGAGAATTAGTTGAAGCAATATGTCTTCAACTGATCTCTGTAGATATCATAAGTCAAACTATTGACTTCTATTGTAAATGTACTATCTCTCTCAGTTTCTCTGCTGGACTTTGAAGAACATAAAAGAAAAATTGATCAAGGGTTTCCCCACATTATGGAGTTTGTCATTAGCTACCGCCACATCTTGTGTCCTCTTGTCTTGGCATGTCTTATGCGATTTATATTTATGTTCTATCTGTAGTGTATCTTAATGCTGATGTGATTGATAACTGTGAAAATTTAAATATATTTCTCTAGCATAGAACATACCTAAAATTAACATGGCATCAGAGCTGAGGTGAAGACAATGCCCAAGCAAGAGTGAAAGAGCAATCCCCAAAGACAGTTGGGACAAGACAGAAGGATCAATGGGTTCTTCATAATTCCCTTAGGGTGAAGTTAAAGCAGAGCATATTACCAAAATGGCGCAGCAGAACTTTTGATGGCCTACCTAAAGATCACTTCATTGAGAAGTTTGGATCTAAGGGTGGAAGGAAAGGTAGATGTCTTGGTTATGATTTTAGCCCTTATGCGTAGCAGTGTCTGAATGGAGGATATGCAGGTCATCAAGGACACGTTTGAATATTCAAGGAAACAAGGAACCCCAAGAATGGAAGTCGAAGTTTTTAAGGTGGCATTCGTCGATGGAAAGGTACGTGTTTGAAAATAGAATTTTCAAAGATGCTTTTGAGTTCAAGGATGTATTAAGCTACAGGAAGTCCACTGGGAACCACGTCCATTGGCACATAGCATTGGAGGTCTGTGAGCCAGATGGAGACAAGGAAGCTTGAATTCAAAAAGAGCATGAAAGTACATGTCTGAGATGTACCGAAGGAAAATCTTGCAAGGGGACCATTCCTCTCATGTAGCAAGTCCACAGGTTTGAAACAACCCGTAGAGTTTGAGATTCATAAACGCGAATATCATGTATACAGGTGGAAGAAAGACCGAGTCTATGGATTGAAGCAAAACACCCCAGGCGTAGTATGAGAGGACTGATAGCTGTTTGATGAAGCTAAGATTCACTAAGGAATGAAATCGATATACACCATTATTTACAAGTTTATTCACTCTAGTGGTTTCCCGTAGGCCTAGTTTTTGAACTTATGCTCTGATACCATTTGTCACGTACCCAATTTTTGCCTAAATTTGTTTTTTTTAGTTACAATGTTCTACATGGATATTGTCTCGTTGTAACATGCACTGGCCCCTAATAATAACACATACATTTGAGTTTAGAACATAACATTCTATCTTAAAATTCACACTATGAAATTTGGTAATCAATTAGCGATCTCACTCCATATGTATATCCTTGATGTAGATATACTCATTGTTTTAGTATACTTTGTATAGATACTTCTAATGATAAAAATGTTGTTACCTTATGAGGTAATTTTTGTATGTCCTTATCTAAATTGTACCTTACTTAAGTTCTATGGCATATAATATGTATGACTACTTGGGGCTCTAGTCGAGCTTATATCCAACCTACGTTTCTATAGTCCATTCATTATTTCTAACATGTAAATTCACCTAATCAGGCACCCATGTGGGATGTAAGGTGTGCTCTATAGTTTTCTACTATGCTCATATGTTTACACTTGGTGATATGAGACTAGCACATGTCAAATGTCCATGTGATTAAAACATTCCATTAGTATTGGGCTCCATTTATCGCAACGATTTACATGATTTCATTCTAAGGTTTTGGTTTATCTACTCGAACCTTAACTCTTTCACCTCTCATTTCACTTTGTTTATTCATAAAACATTTTTGTGAGTGTGAGAGGTTTTATGCACCTATAATCTAATTTTCATGGCCATTTGGCGCTTTTATGTAGTTGTACTCTTCTACTGTAGCATTTTCAGCTTGGAGACAGAGAGGAATAACTAGAACGGTCTTTATTTGGAGTCCTTCTACTCAAAATTTGTAATCATCCTCTTAATAAGCTTGTGGAATCAATGATATTTATCTTACTTTCAAGTGTTACGCTACGTTTGCTTCACTAAGGTACCCGTCAGGTGATGAAATTTACTAGCATTTGGAGGGCTTGGGTTTGACACAGATGTTTTATTTATTCCCATCTCCCTTAGAGGTACCACGGTCATTCATTAAAATTTCTCCCCTTTTTTTTCCCTAATTGGGTATGGAATACCCTGGAGTTCATCTTCCTAATCTCTTTCTTTCCTCATTTTCTTTGTCATAGAGTTTTGGCATGTGTTCTTGTGTGATTGTCGTGTTGTATGCACAAGTAACTTAAAATGGGTTTAGCATAATTAGTGTGTTATTTTTGTTTATTTCGAGTAGTAACATTGGTAGGTCGCTATACTACCAGTGTAGCACCTTATTTTTATTGTTGGCATAGCCCCATCTTTTTTTGTTTTGCCCATGTAGTCCCCATATTGCTATTATTGTGCCCCATCAAAGCCGACTATCGTTATTATTGTTATGTAGGCTGTGATTATATCGTGACCCCTTAGACTCATATATATAGAAAGGAGGTATTTTAATTTCTATCATCCAAGAATTTTTCGTTTATGTAATGTAAAGGAGGCTTTCCCCTCAAAGAGGATACTTTCTCATTCATTGATCTATCCTTTTCTGAGCTGGATGCGTAACGTTTGGTATGAGAGCTTTGGTTTCAATGGTTTCGCTGTTGCAAACAAGTCATTGTGGAATTTTTGCTATAACTATTTTTCTACAAAGGTTCAAAAGCTAAAAGTTTTACCACGAAGAGCTGAAATCCTGATGAAATGCGTGTAAAAATTTCAACTATTTCTTCAGTATAGTTTGAGAGATATGATCCACATAAGTTAGGGTTTTTGCATGCTCCAAAATTTTATCTCACATAGGTGGCCTTGATAAAATAATCATATCGTCCTCTACGAGCACTGGATTTGAATTTTGTAAAACATTTCCACAATTGAACGGACTGTAGTATCTTGTGTATAATTTTCAGTGTCGAAGGTCAAAACAGTGGCATGTGGAACTCTGTACAAGTTCACTCTACTGAACGAGTCCATAATCACGCCATCAATGGATATTTGACATATCTTTACCTTGAAGAATCAAAATTTAGTCTGACTTGTGGCATTGGAAGGACTACATAGAGGGACACCATAAGACCTTATTTCAAACCTTGAAGATCCAAATTTATAGAGATACAAAAAATTCAATACTAAGCTCCTACAAAGCAAGAGAAAAGTGTGTATTGTTTTAAAATTTGCATAAGTTTTGTTTGAAAGATCAGGTTGAAGTGATTCAAGTGGCATATTGAAGCATAAATATCATTGTTTTATTCCAAAATGACTCAAAGTAAGAAAAATGAAGCACCTAGTAAGCAACCATAAATATGTACTATGATGCATGAAGAAGAGGAAGAAACACAATATGATATATCAAAATTACAATGCCAAAAGCAACAAATTTCGCTCTCGCAAAGAGTATCCAAAAAGGAAATGCAAGCTAAGATGGATGGTTTGAATAATTGTTTAAAATAAGAAATGGAAGGTTTTAAGGATGGTTTAAAGGTAGACATGGAAGGGTTGACAAAGTTGCTACAACAAACGCTTCCTAATGACGAAAAGATAATAGATGAAACTCATGATGAGAAAAAAAGAAATGTTAATCAGGATTTCATAGAATCTAACATTGGATTGAATACCCACCATATTGCATATATCGATATGAGGAATTTTGATGGCAAGGATCGGGTAACATGGATATTACAAATGGAGCAATATGTTGATCTCCATAATGTGAAACACACACAAAAGGCATGCATTGCAACTTTATATTTAGAACCCAATCTTTTTGTATGGCATCGATGTCTTCATTCTTGTAAACCACTTCTCGCTTAGTCAATTTTTAAGGAGGAAATGGTAGAACATTATGAGGATATAAATAGCAACAACTTCTTTAACCAATTGATAAATCTCAAACAAAAGGGTTCAATGGAGGAGCACATTAAGGACTTTCAAAAATTGAATATAAGGGTAAATGATATTTCAGAGGAACATAGTATTGATGCCTTTAGAGGGACATTAAATTATAACATCCAACATGAGGTTTTCCTTTCGGAACCTGATTCATTGGTGAAGGAATTCAGGGTGGCAAGAAAAGTTGAAAGAGAAATTATGGAAACAAAGAAGTCCACCACTCAAAACTATAGATATGGAAGTGTTGCTTCTCTTATCCTTCCAAAACCTACAAGGTTGACACCATAGTAATTGGAAGAAAAAAGAGAAAAAGGGCTTTGTTATAGTTGTGATAGAAATTAAACTAAAGGTCATAAGTGTGTTGAGAAGAAATTATTTTACATAGACTATGAAGAAGAAGAAGAAGAAGAAAAGGAACAAGAAACATCAAAAGAAAAGCATATACACCAGGAACCAACCCCAGAGAAAGAATAAATGAATCCGACCATATATTGTACTACATTGGCAAGAATTACTACTCCCCAAACTCTCAAGATAGAAGGACATAAATCAAGAATAAAAAGGTGATAATTTTGATTGATTCAGGTAGTAACAATAATTTTATTCGTTGTAAGATAGCCAAGGAATTGAATTTCTTCCTATATCCAACAATAGAGTGTGAAGTGATGGTTGCAAATGGAGGAACTATAAATTGTTCTGGAAAATTCCATAATCTCAGTCTAACCATGGGGGAATATGTATCAAAAATTCTAATTATCTCCATTCCAATGGGCGGCGTTGATGTTGTACTAGGAGTCCAATGGCTACAATATTTGGGTACGATAGATTTTAATTTTCAAGAACGTTTCTTGATATCTTTTTGGGAAGGAAAGGTAGCTGAGTTAAGGGTTATCATAGGGAAACTAGGAAAGTTAATCAGCTGTAATGGCATGACAATGCATATAAATAAAGAAAAACAAGGCGTAATTGCACAATTTTTCCACTTAGAGATTCAAACATCGAGATCATCTATTTCTATAGATCGCTAAAAAGTCTTGCACAATCATTCCAAGGTATTTGAGATTCCCACAGGCTTCCCACCTATTCTTGATCATGATCATGCTATTCATTTGATTCCATGAACTGTTCCTCCAAACATGAGGCCTTACAAATATCCCTATGCACAAAAGAGTGAGATTGAATGTATGGCTGCAGAAATGTTAGAGGTTGGTATAATTAAACCTACTCAAAGTTTTATTTTTTCTTGAGTAGTATTGGTGCATAAGAAGGATAGATCGTGGCACATGTGTCTAGATTGTAGGGAGCTCAACAAGTTCATTGTTAAAGATAAATTTCCCATTCCTGACATTGATGAATTGTTGGATGAATTCCATGGAGAAATTGACTTCACCAAGTTTGACCTTCATTTAGGATATCATCAAATTAGAATGAATACTGGAGACATTCTCAAAACAATATTTAGAATTCAAGAGGGTCATTATGATTTTTTGGTCATGCCTTTTGTCCTTATCAATCCACCTTCTATATTTCAAGGTTTAATGAATTCAATTTTCGAAACCTTGTTTAGAATTTCTTTTTTAGTATTTTTTTATGATATACTAATGTACAACGAGTCTTGGAAGGATCATGTCCAACATGTTGATAGGGTGCTCAAATTATTGGAGGAGAAATAATTATATGAAAATATTTCCAAATGTTTCTCGCTATATTTATGGAGATATGATCTAAGGACGTTAGGGTTTTTACAAACTCCAAAGTTCCATCTCAAATAGATCAACGTGGAATTTTTGCTATAATTTTATTTCTATAATGGTTCAGACTCTCAAATTAAAACCCATTTGAGCTGAAATCGTGGTGCAGCGTGGGCCTGAATTTCAGAGCTTGTTTTGCTATCCAGTAAATTGGATACTATAGATGGAGAAATATTTTTATTTACATGATATACGACTGTTACAAAATGTACATATTGCATGTTTATATTTAGAACCAAATCAGTTCGTATGGTATAGAGAGTTTTTTTTCTCGTAAATCACTTGTCACCTGGTCAATTTTCACGGAAGAAATGATACCATATTATGAGGATACAAAGAGAAACACCTCCTTTAGATAGTTGATAAATCTCAAACAGAAGGGTTCAATGGAAGAGCACATTGAGGACATCCAAAAATTGAATATAAGGGTAAATGATATTCTAGAGAAGCAAAGGATTGATTCCTTCATAGGGACTAAAGGATAACATTTAACATGAGGTTCGTCTTTGGGAACCTGATTCATTAGAGAAGGCATTCAGGTTGCCAAGAAAAATTGAAAGCGGAATTATGGAAACAAGGAATCTTACCACTCATAGCTATAAATATGGATGTGTGTTTGCTCCTAGCCTTCCATAACCTACAAGGCTTACAACAAAAAAACTGGAAGAAAAAATAGAAAAAGGGCTTTGTTACAATTGTGATAGAAAATACACTAAAGGTCATAAGTGTGTTGAGAAGAAATTATTTTACATACATTGTTAAGTGGAGGAAGAAAAGGATTAAGAAATGTCAAAAGAAAAGGATATACACTAGGAACCAACCCCAGAGAAGGAAGAAATGAATCCAAACATATCTTGTAAATCATTGGTAAGAATTACCAATCCTTAAAATCTTAAGATAGAAGGACATATCAAGAAGAAAAATGTTCAAGAAGTGAAAGATCACATTGAGCATTAAGAAATGAATCCAACCATATCTTGTAATGCATTGGCAGAAATTACCACTACTCAAACTCTCAAGATAGAAGGACATATCAAGAAGAAAAAGTTTCAAGTAGTGAAATATCACATCGAGCATCAACAACAATTTCTCCAACTTTTAAAAGATAACGCCACTTTGGTGCATAATCGAATGAAACAACAGGCATATCAACATCGCAATGAAATAATTTTTGATGTTGGAGATTGGGTATTTTTACGGCTACATCTATACAAACAAATGTCCCTCAAGCAACCTATTTATGAGACGGAAATGTTTGCAATACTTCATGCACTTACGAAATGGTGACCTTACCTAATGGGAATATACTTCAAGGTAAAAATGGATCATGATAGTCCTAAATACTTTTTAGAGTAAACATTACCTTCAAAAGAACAACAAAATGGGTCACAAATATGTTGGGTTATGACTTTGAAATCATCTACAAAAAAGGGAAGGAAAATGTTGTTGCAGATGCACTATCAAGAAAGGATGAGGACATGGAAGCATTTTTTTGTGCTATTTCTATTATCCAATCAGATTAGATAAACAAGGCCAGGGATGAATGGAAATATTATGAAGAAGTGTTTCCACTCATTCAAAAGTTGCAGAAGATCCCAATTCAAGTAATATTACCAGAACTTGAAGAGGAAGGAAAAATCATATTGGAACCTAAAGAAGTCACAGAAACAAGAAATTGAAAACTATGAAATCGATCAATTTCAAAGTATCTCATCATGTGGAAGAACTTACCTACTGAATATTCCACATGGGAGGATGAGAAGTTTATACGGAACCATCTAGAACTACTCAAGCATTGAGGACAACACTTTTTGAAGGAAAGGGGCTTGTTAGGTCCCTATACTACTAGTGTAACCCCTTATTATTATTAGTGCAACCCACTTATTATATCGTTGTGCCCACGTAGTCCCCGTATTGTTATTATTGTGCCCTAAATAAGCCCACTATTGTTATTGTTGTTCCCTTTCATTATTATTGTTATGTTGAATCTGATTATACTACGACCCCTTAGACTCCTATGCATAGAAAGTAGGTGTTTTCATTTCTAACATCCAATAATTGCTCATTTGTGTAATGTAAAGGAGGTCTACACCTCAAAGAGGCTAATTTTTAAGGCATTGATCTATCTTTTCTACCTTTTGGTGAGTTGGTTTCATAACAAAGATGTTGGGTTATGACATTGAAATAATCTACAAAAAAGGGAAGAAAAATGTTGTTGCAAATGCACTCTCAAGAAATGATGAGGATGTCAAATGATTTCTTTGTGTGATTTCTATTATACAACCAAATTGCATAATCGAAGCAAGGGATGGGTGGAAGAATTTTGAATAAATGTGGATACTCATTCAAAAGTCGCAACAAGATCCCAATATGTCTCATACGTTCAGATGGAAAAATGATTCATTATGGTACAAAGACAACTTATATCTTTGTAAGAATTCCCAACTCAAACAAAATGTCATTTTGGAATTGCAGACCTCTTCCTTGGGAGTGCACTAGGGAATTTTAAGAACTTACCACAAGGCCAAGAAGAAATTAGATTGGGGGGGCTTAAATATGATATTCAAATGTTTGTGGAAGAATTCTTCGTTTTCCAACAAAATAAATTTGAGACAATTAATGTCTTGGGTTTGTTACAACCTTTAACAATTCCAAATCAATGTTGGGAGGAGGCTTGAATAGATTTTATCGTAGGATTACCAAATTCTAAATAAAAGAGTGTCATTGTGGTGGTAGTTGATAGAGTTACCAAGTATGCACAATTTGTGCATTATCTAATCCCTTTAAAGCTAGTACACTTGCTACTACATTTATGGAAACAATTTAAAAGCTACATCGAAACCCAAAGATTATTGTAAGTGACAAAGATCCCATTTCCACTATAAATTTTTGGACAAAATTATTTTCTTGGTGGGGTATTCAATTAGATCATAGATCATATTATCATCCTCATTCTTGTGCGAAAAATGAGATAGTGAACAAATATTTGGAAGGATATCTTCATTGCTTTGTATCTGATAAATAAACATAATTGGTCAAGTGGTTACCTCTGGCTGAATGGTGGTATAACATTTCCTTCCATAATGTAGAAAAAATGACCCCATTTATGGCCCTTTATGGACGTCATCCACCATCCAAAACATCATATTTAAGATAATATTATAAGGTTCAAGTAGAGAAATATCAAATCAGGCATCAACAAAAAGTTCTGGAACTCTTAAAGGATAACCTCACCTTGGGACATAATCAAATGAAACAACAACGAAATCAACATCGCAGCGAAAGAATTTTTAATGTAGGTGACTGGGTACTTTTATGGCTACAACCATACAAACAAATTTCCCTCAAGCTAGCTAAGAAGGATAATAAATTATAACCAAAGTATTTTGGTCCTTACAAGGTGTTACAAAATATTGGTGCTATGGCATACAAATTAGAGCTTCCTGCATCTTCTTGAGTGTACCCAGGTTTCCATGTTTCATGCTGAAAGAAGGTTATAGGTGACAATATCCCAGTTCAAACAACATTTCTAGAACTTGAAAAGGAAGGAAAGATCATATTGGAATCTGAAGCAGTCACGGAAATAAGAACTTGGCAACTACAGAATCAATTAATTTCAAAGTATCTCATCAAGTGGAAGAACTTACCCACTAAATATTCCACATGGGAGGATGAGAATTTTAAACCAAATCTTACAGAACTACTCAAGTATTGAGGACATGAATTTTTTGAAGGAGAGGGGAACATTAGGTGCAGATACTACAAGTGTAACCCCTTATTTTTATTGTTGGCATAACTCCCTTATTGTTATTGTTGTGCCCACGTAGTCCCCATGTTGTTATTATTGTGCCCTTAGAAGCCCACAACTGTTATTGTTGTGGCCTTACATTATTATTGTTATGTAGGCTATGATTATATTGTTACCCCTTAGACTCCTATATATATTGGAGTTCTTCTCATTTGTATCATCCAACAATTTCTCATTTATCTAATGTACAGGAGGTTTACCCCTTGAAGAGGATAATTTTTAAGTCATTGATCTATCATTTTGTGAGTTTGTTGCATAACAAACATAGAACCCTTGAAACTGCATGCACTTTGTGTGATTTTCATGGGTCTACATGGGTTTTATCCGTAGATGACCCAAGCCTGCTCATGGGATACAAGTTGTTTTATATTGTTTATTTGGCATTCCATATTTTACTTTGATATTTCCTCGAACATAACCTATAGTTGTTGTTTTTGGGTTTCTTTTTGTTATGCCTTTCGTAAACTATTACATTATTTATTTGTAGGGATGGAGTTCTACATAGTACAACTTGCAACAAGTATACTTTACCCTACCTAGCTTAGTCTCTGTAAATTTTCTATGTCATCACAGGTTTTTTTCTAACCTTAGGAGATAATGCCATTGCAGGCACGTTCTAGCATGGGAAGGAAGCGATTTTAAATTGAGGTTTACTATTTCTCACAAAGCCTCAGGTCATTCCTTGTAATTTTCCTCTTCCGAATGTCAATTATTAAGTCTCGGCGAGTTGCGTTTGGGGTCTGACCCCCTTACAAAATTTTCTTTGGGTTTGAACAAAACTCCCCATGAGGGTTATGTAGACATTTTTTTGGCATAGATATGACTCCTCGTTTTCAATATTTAGTCCGGTGGCCTCCTATGCTTAATGAATGACTATTTTTCGAATATAAAGTATTGTACAATTATATCCATGATCTCTTGTCATGCTTCAATTGGAGAATATATAAATCAATATTTTTCATTTCATTTCTATAATTTATGGGGTTTATTATTATGGCATTGTTTAGTCAACTTCATTATTTCCTTGAACTATAGATGTACCTTTATTATGCCACTCTTGGTTTTCCCTCTTCACAATCTTCTATTTGTTTGTTCACTTTATTCTTGGTTGAGTGATTAGAATTATGAATGCAAAATTTGATGCCTCATTAACTAATATAAATCATTGTTGTTAGTATCTTGTTTGGAGATTCCTTCCTGTTCAACTATATGATGTTGGGTTGCATGGATTCAACTAGGTGTTGACCCCTAGATACTCATCCTATGGTTGAGCTCAGTGGTTCCTTCTATAAATTTATTAATATTTTGATAGTGATATTAAATCAGTTAAGGTTGGCTTCGAGACAAAATCCTTTGACATATTGTTATGATTGCTTTGATTTCCCACATGACTCTTGGCCTATCACGATTGACTAAATGGCTTGTTATATCTTAATGATTTGATATAAAGTGAGAGATTTACGTTTACATTAATTTATGGTCGTAGCCTTGGTAATTTTTAATATTTATAATTTTGTTTAAATTATTAAACATCAGATTCGTATATTTATCACTCTTATCCATATCAAGGAGATGCAATTTTAAAGGGTCACTTTCGAGCCTACTTTAATATTTTCTAGGAGCTATGACTCCACAACCTATGACAGTTAAATTTGCTAGTGACCCTTTGCTTATACCTACATGCTTAGTACAGTAATTTACTCACTACCACTCATTTTCGTCTCTCTCATACAATGTAACCTTCAAAATGTCACATGGTTAACTAGAACACTTTGATTTTATCGAATAAGAGAAACACAATTTACTAACATATACAAGATACTTATTTAGCTATATATTTTGGGAGATTTTATATATAGATCCACCTCATCTCGTTATGTTGATATACAATTAAATAAATGGTTATTGAAAATCTGGCTTGTGTTGCCTCTTCTCTCATGGTAGAGCTCATAATCCAAAGTGATTCGTGCAAGATTTTTAATCAATACTATATCTACTAGATGGACTAGAAAACACCATCAAACACAAATCCAAGGTATTGTACCTTTGTGATATGTGAATAACGGTATTCTAAACATTGTGATAACATAACTCGAACTGGAGGAAAAAGCATGTTGTTGAGGTCGAGTTACAATCATATAAGGAATTTGTCTCCATTATTTTGTAAGTGAACATTATTAGAGATAAGACTAACTCCATATCGCTTATATCAATATGAATATACTCAGTTCACCTTAATTACATTTAACATGATATAACTCAATAGGAATTTTGCACTTGTCTAGACTTTTATAATTTTCTCTAAGAAATACTAATTTTCATATCCTACAATCTGATTATAGGATCCTTTTACTATAATTAAATATAGGGGTACACATATTTTGTTTCTTTAACAGAAGCTAGAATTATTATACTAAAAAGGACAGGTTAAATAAATGATAGTATAACATGCATTTTAGTTAATGATATATAACCTACACAATATATGACGTTGATAATGTACATAATAAAGAATCTAATTGTAACTACAACTTGGAAAACCACTCGGGAAATAAACATGTTCCTCCCGACCATGAACATCCTTTTCTAGTTTCCCCAGACCTAAGATCTACTTTCCATAAGAATCAACAACATCTTTGATTCATATGTGGTGTATTTTATACATTTCTTATGAGAATATTTTTAGCAACACCCTGCTTTAAGGTCTACAACCCTTTTTTCCTAGGCCTTTTTTTCTTTCTTTCCCGAAAGATAATCCTTTCTTTTTATTGAAACCTTGCATTTTTCTCCCGCAACTCTTTATTCAACCCTTCTTAGTATATTTCTCCGAAAAAGTGATTTAACATAATCCTTTTCTCCCATCAGGTTAAATCAATATAATTTTTATTAATTTCATCTAGATATTTTTAGGAGGTTTTTTGGAAGGTCAAGCATGTGGTCTTAACCATAGATTTTCCAAAGCTGGAAAGAAATATTTCAACTTTAGTGTTCTTTTCTGAGATTTTTTCTAACACTTTATTTATTTTATTAATAATCAAATTGATTACATCATCACAAAATTTTACACATGGCTTCCATAGCCATTAAATCCAATAATATGTTCATGCCTTGAATAGTCAACATTAAATGTACGAAATAGAGGGGTATTCGAGTTAGCATTGCTAATTTGTTTAACCAGCAAAATTCCATGTGATTGACTTCAATTTAGTAATTTTGCGTAATGAGTAGTCATTATATATATAGACATAAAATGAAATTCCATTTTGCATAAATTGGAAGTATGGTGAATGTCAATGATGGGATTAGACTCGCTATATACTATAGAAGGTTCTTTTCCCTTAATTGTTGCTTGGAAAACAACTTCATGGAAACTTTGTTTTAAAGTTCCTTAGATGTAGCATCTAGAACATGTATCCTTATTTGTTATGTTTACTTTTAATTCATGGAAATCATTTATGGTTTAATAAGACCAATACCTTTATACATTTTTGAAATATTAAGAACTTTCATGCATGTCAAAAGAAGAATTGATAATATATTTTGTAAAAGGTTTGGTTTTATTAAAAGTAGTTGTAACTAATGTTTCTAGTGAGATTAAGGAAGGGATGCTTAATGAAGAAAAGTGAAAGGTAACATGTTGCAATGTGATTTAGAGCCATAAATGTTAAGAATAATGTCTAAAATAATGAAATGAAAGATTATACATAGAGAAATATAGTAATTTTGAAATGAATACCACCTATATGACATGGGATTTCGGTTATGATTTCTTGTCAAATTTAATTTTATAGACTATGGGGCCCATGCTAAGGGTCAAATACGAATACATGATGTACGTAAATGTTCCTTATACCTTAATGTTAATGTGCATATGGTCAGTTATGTAAATTACGGTGGGAAAATGTGCTAAAATAGAGTTTTGCATCCAAGACATTTATAGGATAGTAAGGAAATGCCCAAGCAAGGCCATCAACAGAGATAATTTCCTGCCCACATTTCCTCTCCCTAGAGATAGATGGTCTTAATAAGGGAAAAAGTTTGTCCAAGATGGGGAGAGGGCAAAAGCTTCAGGTGACCTTGCTAGTTTTGGAGCCTATTGGAGAAGGCCCAAAAGAGCGAGTTTTTGAGCTCTAAATTCTTCAGGACAGGAAACTTTTAGAGGAATATGATAGATGCGGCAAAGTGTAATTTTGTGTTAGACCAAGTTTGATCACTATTGGGGAATCATATTGGATGTGAAATTGGCTCATTCTAGTTGTGGAAACAAGTTCCCAATTATTGGGAGGAGAATTATTTTCCCCAGTATGGTTTTCATGGCAAACCAGGTAAGTGATGATTACACTTTTTGTATGATTGTAAAAGAATTTCTTGTACATCCATAGAGGAAAGGGTCCTAGAGCTCTGGGAGGAATTATTGGATGTGTAGCCCCTCTATTGTATTACTAGTATTGTGGATGTCTTTAGGAGGGGCTAAGACCATATGCACTTGGTGCAACTATGACTACTTTGATCATTTCGATGATTGGAGGGGTAGGTGCTCTCTAAGTACTTATAGAAGTATTGTGATTAAAATATCACTTGACATTGCATAAATTATTAATAGTTAATGCACTTCATTTGGTTGAAAAAACTATGATTAAAAGTAATGTGATTATGATTAAGAGATACTAATTGCATTTGTGGGTCAAACCCTATAGGGTGCATGCAATGGAGGTTGTGAAATAATCTTAGGTGCTTGTTGTTGGGAAATTAAAACATGCTTAGAGTGCTTATCATAGTTGATAAACCACATGTAATTAAACTTAATGCGTAAACTGACCATGATTTCCAAGAGTAATTGGAAAGTAACATTACGTTGGTATAGAAACTTTGTTTTTTCTTGTTATAAAATTGAGCAATGGATAAATTATTAAACATAAAAATTGAATATTTTTTAAGATGTAAATGCTTATGATTATAGATAAAGATATTATTGTTATATTTAATGGTATTTCCTGGAAACAAAATCCTTCATTGGAAGTGGAAGGATACACTTTTCATTGTTCTAAGATCAATGTAATGAGTATAAATTAGAGATGAACACCAAGGATGGAATTATATTTAAGGGGGGGAATATGTAATATCCCTAACGCCACTACAAATCACAAGACATAATAAAGAATGAAATTTTTACTTGCGAATTTCATATTCAAAGTTAAATTTATTTATAATTCATTTGGGAAGAGAGCTAAATTAACAAATTAAATAAAATTAATTTCAAACAATGGTTGATGTTGAGAATCCGTTATGAATTATTTTGTAGCTAGTTGCATTCATTTCCTTTCCTTGTCGAATCAAAAAAAATAAAGAGGCATTTAATGAAATAAGATTATTTTTTCATCTGCGTTGTGAAGTCATGGCTCGAAAGCAAATGTTAGAGTGCAATCCATTTTTATTCTTTTGTTTTCACCTCGTAATAGATTAGTAGTACCAAAATTCCACAACAAGAGTTATTTCATGGTGTAATCTCCCATTATTTATGATTTCTTGTCAAATTTAATTTTATAGACTATGGGGCCCATGCTAAGGGTAAAATATGAATACATAATGTACGTAAATGTTCCTTATACCTTAAGGTTAATGTGCATATGGTCAGTTATGTAAATTACAACGGGAAATTATGCTAAAATAGAGTTTTGCATCCTAGATATTTATAGGATAGTAAGGAAAGGCCCAAGCAAGGCCATCAACAAAGGTAATTTCCTGCCCACATTTCTTCTCCCTAGAGATAGATGGTCTTAATAAGGGAAAAAGTTTGTCCAAGATGGGGAGAGGGAAAAAGCTTCAGGTGACCTTGCTAGTTTTGGAGCCTATTGGAGAAGGCCCAAAAGAGTGAGTTTTTGAGCTCTGAATTCTTTAGGACACAGGAAACTTTTAGAGGAATATGATAGATGCGGCAAAGTGTAATTTTGTTTTAGACCAAGTTTGATCACTATTGTGGAATCATATTGGATGTGAAATTGGCTCATTCTAGTTGTGGAAACAAGTTTCCAATTATTGGGAGGAGAATTATTTTCCCCAGTATGGTTTTCGTGGCAAACCAGGTAAGTGATGATTAAACATTTTGTATGATTGTATAAGAATTTCCTATACATCCATAGAGGAAAGGATCCTAGAGCTCTGGGAGGAATTATTGGATGTGTAGCCCCTCTATTGTATTACTAGTATTGTGGATGTCTTTAGGAGGGGCTAAGACCATATGCACTTGGTGCAACTATGACTACTTTGATCATTTCGATCATTGGAGAGGTAGGTGCTCTCTAAGTACTTATAGAAGTATTGTGATTAAAATATCACTTGACATTGCATAAATTATTAATAGCTAAAGCACTTCATTTGATTGAAAAACTATGATTAAAAGTAATGTGATTATGATTAAGAGATACTAATTGCATTTGTGGGTCATACCCAATTGGGTGCATGCAATGGAGGTTGTGAAATAATCCTAGGTGCTTGTTGTTGGGAAATTAAAACATGCTTAGAGTTCTTAT
This sequence comes from Pinus taeda, assembly GCA_000404065.3. NCBI lineage: Eukaryota > Viridiplantae > Streptophyta > Pinopsida > Pinales > Pinaceae > Pinus > Pinus taeda. The sequence continues at coordinate 29,360 of APFE031218971.1, forward strand.
CATAGTTGATAAACCACATTTAATTAAACTTAATGCATAAAGTGACCATGATTTCCAAGAGTAATTGGAAAGTAACAGTACGTTGGTATATAAACTTTGTTTTTGCTTGTTATAAAATTGAGCAATGGATAAATTATTGAACATAAAGATTGAATATTTTTTAAAGATGTAAATGCTTATGATTATAGATAAAGATATTATTGTTGTATTTAATGGTATTTCTTGGAAACAAAATCCTTCATTGGAAGTGGAAGGATACACTTTTCATTGTTCTAACATCAATGTAATGAGTATAAATTAGAGATGAACACCAAGGATGGAATTATCTTTAATGGGGGGAATATGTATATCCCTAAGGCCACTACAAATCACAAGACATAATAAAAAATGAAATTTTTACTTGCAAATTTCATATTTGAAGTTAAATTTATTTATAATTCATTTGGGAAGAGAGCTAAATTAACAAATTAAATAAAATTAATTTCAAACAATGGTTGATGTTGAGAATCGGTTATGAATTATTTTGTAGCTAGTTGCATTCATTTACTTTCCCTGTTGAATCAAACAAAATAAAGAGGCATTTTATGAAATAAGATTATTTTTTCATCTGCGTTGTGAAGTCATGGCTCGAAAGCAAAGGGTAGAGTGCAATCCATTTTTATTCTTTTGTTTTCACCTGGTAACAGATTGGTGGTACCAAAATTCCACAACAAGAGTTATTTCATGGTGTAATCTACCATTATTTTATGGGTGGGGTACAAGGGAAGAGGAAAATTCTAAAGGAATATATATTCCTACAACTTGGTTCAGATGCTCCAAGTAACGAAGAACAACAATTCAACATAAGGATTTGCTGGTAAAATATATAATGGAGGAACAATAGAAGGATGGTGTTCTTGCATTGTTCGTCTTCAACTGTGTCAATAGATATTGGCAGGCAACGACCCCATGATGATGGAACTTGTTCTTGAGTGGTTTCTGCCAATTATTTATGATGGATGTCCACCTTGTAAGGAATACACTAAATAAAGTTGAAAGGAGAATATTCGAAACTATGACGAACAAGTGGAAGTTTCGTTGTATCTCAAGGGTTTGTTCCACCATATTTGTGTTTCTTTACGTGCCAAGTAAGTTTCTTACTCATTCACAATCGTCATGCAAAAATATGTGGCATGCAACTAAGTGTATTAAGCTCATTCTACCTTGTTTTGTCTAGATATCTATGGTTGTGACTTTGTGGTCTACTTTAGAGATTTTTATTTTTATTCTAAGTGCTAACCTTCTTCGAAAATTCTATGGATTCTCATGCACATGGAAATAAGTTGTGGTGATTTTAATTAAATATTTTATTAATATAAATCACATAAAAAGGTGCAATATTAGAAATATTAAAATTTAATAACGATGTTCTCACTTAGTTTGTACATGGAAAAAGACACTTGTTGCCTTTTAATAACTGCTTTCTTTTAGAAATTAGATTGAGGTTCATAGATTGGTAAAATATACTCGGCCATTAATCTATAGATATTTCATTATTCATATTCTACTTTGAGCCTCATGGAAAATGTGTTTCGTTTATTATTCTTTATAGTGGGCATGTAGTTTGACCAACATTTTTGAGCCTATAGATAGTAGCTATTATGATAATTTTTGTTTATTTTTGTTTACACTTGAGTAACAATTGTAGGGAAATAATTCATTTTCCACTCCAAGCATCAAGGTGTGGTAACTCATATTTTTCATTTACTTTTTTCTTAAATGTTGGGTGCTAGTTGAGACTAATATATTTTTCGAAATGTTAAATGGATTTATTTTTAAGAATGAGAGGAATTGTCATTAGTTAAGGTTTTTTTTTTAAAGCAAATGAAAAATTAAATTGGTTTGACTGCTATTCTCTATCATTATTTATGTGTTCTTTAACAAGTGAGAGTAAAAATGTAGATCACTGCCCACCAAAATATAAGAAATTAATTTATAATTTCAACTTAAATGTATTAGGTAGATTGAAAAATTTTATTGGTGACTAACAATAAAATATTTTATTATTATTTTAACTATTACATTCCAACTAAACATAAATCAATTATTTATGTATTATAT